>JAPKLW010002199.1:11567-90065 GCA_026898455.1 Plectranthus barbatus
TGTACATAATATACCAATCATAATGCTTTCAGTATATAAATCCATCAGTTATGCTCTTGATGGAGAGTTTTGCAGGTATTTGAGGCTAAAAAGAGGTCAAAAGGTGAAAAGAGTCGTTAAGAACAGAGTTGCTGCTATGATTGACACACGGGAAGTCGACCAAGTTGGAAGATGTGCCAAAAACTCAAAGCATTACCTCTGTGTCAATCGATGTGGTGCATGTCGATCGATACAGAGGTCGGATGTCGATCGAAGAAGACAGAGAGAGGAAGCTCGACATGCTTGCGTGCATGTCGATCGACACCACCGGTGTTGATCGACATGGAGGCTGGACAGGTGGATCGAAATTAAAGACAAGGAGAAGTTGACACATTTACCTGTGTGTCGATCGACACACTCTGTGTCAATTGACACAGATGCCCGAGGAGGAAAACCCTCATGTTATGGTTATTTTTGTTATTTTAGCTCAATACCTAGTTTAGATGTTTTGATTCATCTATAAATGCTTAACTCAATTAGGGTACAAAAAATATCACTTTATCTTCAGTTTTACACTTAGAATATTATGGCATTGGAGTTTTTTAAGGCATTGAAGGTTCCTCTTCATCTGTTAAGGTATTTAATGTGTTTAATAATTTGAATCCTTTATTTCAAGTCATGTTTAGTGGCTAGAAACCCCTAACAGGTTCTAGGGCTTTTGATAATATATTCTGATGCATGTTTAACTAAATCAACTTAATAGCATGGTTTAATTCCTTGAGCTTAATTAACTGAATATAGATTTAAAAAAGGATCGAGAGATGAATTTGAATCTAGGTTTATAGTTGTCAATTGAAAGACCGAGAGGTGAAATTTGTAATAGGAAAAAGGGATTAAATACAATTAAAATTTCTCTAAAAAAGAATAATTAATTTGTACGATTAAATTATATAATTATCGAGATTGGTTGAATTTGTGTTCTTGAGACCGAGAGGAGATAGTCACAGTTTAGCAATCTAGGGTTTAATTGCTTGACCATGGAGTTTAATCCATATGAATCTCAATTTATCTCCATTGCTGAGTTGATGAATTTGCATGCTGATGTTTAGATTATATGCCCTAGGATCTATATTTTTAATTATCGTTTTCAAAATATTTAAATTCTTGCATTGTTATCTTTCAATTTCCAAACCAAATCCCGTTTTAAATTTCCTCAAACATTTATGATCTAAAAACTATAGCTAGTACTCAAGATATTTCGGTACACAGTCCCTGTGGGATCAGCCACCTTCGGGTGTAAAAATTTATTTGCTCGCTGCAATCTGCATTTCATCAAATTGGCGTTGTTGCTAAGGACTATCATATTTATCTAAATATTAGTTTGTTTTTAGATATTAGATTGTCTTCAGAGTGATCATTTTCTTTTTCAGTGAGGTCGGTTTGAGTTGGCGACTCTGTTCTAGTTGGACTCTCAGACTGAGCTCTGTTTTGATTTTCTAGAGTTCCCCCTTGATTTATGCATGGGAGCATCGTCTATGAGCCAAAGGCTTTTGTAAGGTCGATTGATGGATTGACCTCATCATCTGGAGCACTTGAGTGATCATCTACAGATTTGGTTTGAGAAACTTGGCATTGATCCTCTTTATCAGTACACAGTTTCTCATTCCCATTGTTGAGAGAAGGATCACCAAGTTCCAGCTCTTTCAAGGTTCTGCGCACTAAAATAGACTCATCAAAAACAACATAGCATGTTACTTCCACAAGTCTAGTTGTCTTGTTGAGTACTCTGTATCCCTTGGGTGTTGGCAATTTGTGTGTGGCTTGCTTAGGCTGGACGTTTAGGTAAGCATATCCGTTTCAGGACGATGACATTCCCTGAGGAGCTCACAAGGTTCATTATGCTAAACCCTGCAGGTTGAATTATTTAATTCAGGCATAAGTGAAAAGGAGTGAGTGGTATTACTCAGGAAATAAGAGATTAATTAATTGTGGCTGATTGTCATAAGACAAATTAATTAATGAAAGTCTAAAACCTTAAATATGTGGATTATGTTAGTTTGGTGCAACCCGTTCCTAATAACGTGGTAATAAAGGGGCGAGTCAGCATTGTTACCATGGTGAAGGTTAAAATAATGTTTTATTAATTAATTATGTTCTGGGTTGAACAAGGAAGGATTAATTAATAAAGAGGGCCCACTTTATTATTTTCATCTGGTCCCTGGTCTGGCCCATGAACTGCTCAAGCCCATTAGGGTTAGGGTTTCTCAAAACCCTAACACTATATATAGGCCTTCTCTCGATAAGATCAAATTATGAGATTCTATATATTGAAAATAAAGAGAGAGAATGGCGGCGGCGATCCGGAAGGGAGGAACTTATCGATTTCTCCAGATCTCGAATTCAACTTGGTAGATAATCCTCACCAGATTTCCAAGGAGCAAAGGAACAGATCAGAAGATCAGATCTGTAGGAACAACTTCCAACGCCATTGTTCAGATTCAGATCCTGATCTACTTCATTGTTGTTGGCTCCGATCAAGATTTGTAGATCAAACGGTGAAGATCAGGTACTCCCTAAATTCCATCCTCTGCAATTAACTTTGTTGGAGTATGCATAGGATCGCATGGTTTGTTTAATTGAAATATATTCCTGATATCCTAAGAACGATCCCTGGCAAGAATTTAATTAATGGCAACTCATGTTGTCCATCGTAGACTCAAACCCTACATGTTCACCTTGGGAGGTGGAGCTGTATCATGGAGGAGTGTGAGACAGAAACGTATCGTGCACTCCACCATGGAAGCTGAGTATGTGGCAGCTTCAGAGGCTTTTATAGAAGCAATATGGCTCTGGAACTACCTCCAAGAGTTAGATATTGTTCTGAGTTTGCCTAAGACTATCACGGTATACTGTGATAATGCTGGTGCAGTAGTAAACCCTAATGAACCAAGAACTCACAAGGCGTCTAAGCACATGGAGAGAAAGTACCACATCATACGAGAAATCGTAGCGAGGGGCGATGTGCTAATAGATAAGATAAACATTAAGGATAATTTAGCAGATCCATTTACAAAGTGCTTACCTCATAAGGCATAGGAAGGTCATGTTCGTAGCCTAGGGCTGAGGTAGATGCCGGCCACCTGGTGACCAAATATAATAGCTTGATTAGAATAGACACATGTTATACTCTGGAGAGTAATTGTATAATGCTTTGAGTATAAGTGGGAGATTGTTGGAATTGTATACATAAAAGCATTATGATTGGCATATTGGGAAACGTTATGTTTGATATACTGGTAATCATTAATGACTTGCAATAAACAACTCATGTCTGAAATAACAATCATACGATGCGAACAAACACATACAGTTATCTCATCGATAAAGAGATCATACGGTGTGAAAGAGATCACTTAAAATCGTATAGATCGTTCGACCTAGAGAGATATAAATAGTTATCACACCTGAGACAGTTTCTGGTTTGGCTGTCGGTTTAGGCTGCGGCACACAAGTCTATAAGTGGTTTATCTTGACTGCTTTGTGTGACCGGTACATCTCAATGTATTGATAGGATCAACAGTGAGATGAACCATTCTACTTGACATATGAATGAGTAAAGATCTCGGTAACTTGGTCGGATCTAAAGTCTATTAAAAGCTGAGGGGCACACATGGGTTGACTGTCACTTTAACTTTCTATGGTGGAGAGTCTTGCATGTACTCGTATATCTGCATCTTGGGTGATGGCAGTTTGTGTGGGGTTTCCTAAGGCTGGATTTAGATAACCATATCCGTTTCAGGATGGTGACATTCCCTGGGAAGCTCACGAGGTTCGTTATGCTAAGTCCTGCAGGCTGAATCATTGATTCAAGCATAAGCGATAAGGGTTGAGTGGTACTACTAAGGAATAATAAGAGATTAATTAATTATAGCTAATTCTCATACGTTGAATTAATTAATGAATGTCTGAAACCTTAAATATGGGGATTATCCAAGTCAATGCAACCCGTTCCTAATTAGGTGGTAATAAAGGGGTTGGTCAGCTTAATTCTCTGGTGGCATGAATTAATGTTTATTTATTAATTATGTTCTAGGTTGAACATGGAATTAATTAATAGGAGGCCCACTTTATTATTTGCATTTGATCCCTGGTCTGGCCCAACATTGCTCATAGCCCATTAGGGTTTATTAAACCCTAATAGCCCATTCTCCAGATCTATATAAATAGATAAATCTCTCATTTTCCCACATAAGTTTGAAGTTTCAAATTAGAAACCCTAGAGAGATTGAGAGAGTGTGGGCGGCTGTAGATCCGGTAGCGTATCCTCACCAGATTTCCAGATCGAGCAAGGGAACAAATCAGAAGATTAGATCTATTGGAACAAGTCTCCGTCATTGATCTAGATCTGTAGATCAGTAGCTGGAGTTAAGGTATTCCGTAGATCCATCCCTTTGCAATTAATTTTGTAGGAGCATGCTTAGGTTCGCCTGATTTATTTAATTTATATTTATTTTCGATATCCTAAGAACGATCCTTGGCAAATTAAAGTGGCATTCGCGTTGTCTATTATAGACTCGAATCCTACAGTGAGGTGGCAATCTGGCTGGCATGTGTCTCTATTGTTGGTCCCGAAATTAGAGTGCAATATGTGCAGTGAAAGGTTTTGTGCATGCAGCGGAAGTAAAGATAAGCACAACCACTAGTTCATTTAAACAGGGCAAAGTCAGTTTTGTGTGTAGTCAGTTTAAGCTTAAATCTATGTTCCGTCTTAAGTCAGTTTCTTCAATACATGGACAAGTATTGAAGGTTCAAGTAGTCAGTTTGTGAAACAGAAAAACAGAGCAAGTATAAGGAAAGCAGTAAAGCAGCACATAGAGATTTATAGTGGTTCGGATTTCAATATTCTACATCCACTCTTCAGACCCAAGGTCTAGATAATTTACTAAGTGAATATAAGCCTCCTTACAATCTATACACAGTCTGTGGCACCTCCGTCCTCCGGTCAGCTGTGGCACTTGCCTAGGAACTCCTTGTAGACTCAGTCTTCAGGTTGAAGTGGAGACGCACCCCGCAACCTCCTTCCTGGTGGGTGGATGTTTACTAATTCTTCCCAGAATGGTTGGATGTTTAAAGATTCTTCCCAGATTCAGGAGGTCGGCATATGCCCATGATAATCAGAATCCCAGACTAGGAAACTGACTGCTATGAAAATATCTCAGGAAGATATATTCACCAAATAGAGCCTCACCGTAAAGCTTCAACCTCGTGCTAGGAGAAGATAGAACGGTGGGTAACTAGAGTTTGTGACTCAAGTCTCGTGTTTACAACACAGAAAACTTCGAGAGAGTTTGAATGGGAGAGATGACCTGAATATGCCCTTTGTCTTTTTAGACAAGTAGATTTTGAATTTTGTTGAGATAACTTGTTAAGGTTGAGAGGGCAAGTCTTGATGGGATTTGTATACTGAAAGCATTTATTATAATGAGTATACGACGGTTTATTTCTCCTATCTGTCAAACAAACTTACATGTATGTAACAATGGTATCCTCTTGTCTCACCAATAGGGACGATCATACAGCGTGTAGTAGATCGCGGAAGACAGTATGATCACTTGACCTAGTGAGACATAAACCTAATCACAGCCGAGACAGCGTATGAGGATACGTCTGTCCGGATGGCTGCGGCATTGTCGAAATGAGTAGTCTGTCTTGGTTACTTGATATGCTGGTATACAAGGGTGGAGTATTGATGGACCGCAGTGAGATGTATTCAACTGTCTGACATCATCGAATACAAGATCTTGTTATTGATTGAGTCCAAACCCTAACGAAGGTTTAGGGGTTTGCACGGATTGACTGTTGCTTTGACTTGCCATGGTGGAGAGCCTAAGTAACGTGCTCACATATCCGCATCTTGGGTAACAACAGTTCGTGTAGTACTGCCTAAGACTAGGTTTAGGTAACCATATCCGAGTAATATGATGGGGACATTCCCTGAGGAGCTCAATGACATTCATCGTGACAATGTCCTGCAGGCTGATTAAGTTCAGGCACGAGTGACAAGGATTGAGTGGTACTACTCAGGAATAATAAGATATTAATTAATTGTAGATAGAGCTTGTTAGAAGCTCCGATTAATTAATGAATGTCCGGTAACCTTAAATATGGGGATTCTCAATTAATGCAGCCCATTCTCATAACGTGGTAATAAAGGGGTAGGTCAGTATTAATTTTGTGGTGAAAAAGAATTAATATTAATTAATTGTGTCATGGGTTGTGGACATGGGAATTAATTAATTTATAGGCCCACTTTATTATTTCCATTAGGTCCCAGGACTGGCCCAAGTAATATATACTAAATTGAGCCCAGTAGCCCATTAGGGATAAAACCATGGGTTTATAAATAGACCTCTCACTCTCTGAAACCCTAGCCACTTTGTGATTATTTAAAAACAGTCAAAACCCTAGATCAGAGAGAGAGGGCGGCGCATAGCAGTAGAGGGAGGAGAAGGATTTTCGACTCTAGCCTGCTGATACAGATCTGTGGAATCCTCTCCAGTAGCAGATCTGAACAGCATTGGGACACAGCCCTGAAGATTTGATCTGGAGAACATAATTATTTTTCTCTCCTCTTTCTTTGTTTTTTCGATTCAATCTAGAAATTAGTATTCTAATTTCATCTTTCGCAGATTTAATCAAATCGAGTGGTTGAATTAAAGTGGATATTCAAACGCGAAAGATCGGATCAGACTCTACGGATTTACGGTAATTCCTTTATCCACGAATTAAATAAATTCACAGGAGCATGCTAGGTTTTATTGTGAATTATGATTATATGCAATATCCATAAATCGATCCGGCTCACTTGGGTTTTTGTGATTCGGTTCACTGAAAATCCCTACAATTGGTATTAGAGTCAGGTTTTTGATTTATGGCTCTATTGTCTATAATAAATTAAATTATGCATGTATTAATTTTATTTTATGTCGTGGATGGTTTTTGTTCCTCGTCTCTGAGTGAGAATGCGAAGAGGCGCATCCTAATGACGTCCTGGGGGACTCCATTCTGCTTTATCGTATCGCACACCTCGATGAACAAGTTGAGGTGGGCGTATGGATCTTCCACTGCTCTCCCCCCAAACTGATTCTGCTGCACCATCTGTATCAGCCCTGTGCGCAGCTCAAAATTGTTGGCATTGATGCCAACCCTGAATCCTGCTTCCTCCTGCTGTGGTAAAAATTGGTCGAGAATAGACCTCTGTGGGACCACCACCTGTCTGTTGTTCAGCTCCGCCAGTCGTGCGGCTTGCTCTGCCTGAATAGCTTGGGCAGCAAGAAGTTGCTCTCTCATGTTTTGTCTATCCTGTAGCAGCTGTCTCTGTTCTTCTGGTGGCATGTTTTGAAACGGGGCTTCCGAATTTGCTTCCATCTCAAAATTCAGCTTCTTTCCCTTCTTTCTGTTGTTTCAGCATGCTGCTTCAATCTCAGGTATAAAGGGCTCAAGTGTCTTCCCTTTGTTCCGCGTGTTCATGCACCTGCACAGAAAACGAGGGAGAAATCAGATGATCCCGGCCGTGGTGGACTTAGTCTCGGCCGGGATGGACGCTTCTGTCTCGGCTGTTTTGAGATTCAACTCAGTCGGGACAGACACTACTCTGCAAAAAACTCACACGAAAGAAAACACAACAACAGACCCAAAGACAAAGAAAAATAACACCAAACTCGAAAATAAAAAGAAAAATTAAGAAAATACAACCCAATCCAGAAGTTCTTCAAACAATCCAGTAATGACTCGCCGTCTGACTATCCCCGGCAACAGCACCAATTTGATCGATGCTAAATCTGCATACAAATTATAGCATAGGACAAATAAATTTATAAGTACCCGAAGGTTGTCGAACCCACAGGGATAGTGCAATGAAGGGATTCATGTACTGAATATGGTTTTTGAAACCATTGTTTGGGTAATTCAAAACATAGATTTTTGGGTTTTTCAGAACAATTAATTTAAAGAGATTAAAATAAATATTAAAAAGCACAGATTCTAGGGAAATCTACCAATCTGGTCAACATGCAAGAAACAAATATTCAAACCCATAAAAGATATTTTGGTGGAAAATCTATCAATGTGGAATTAATTCCTTGGTCGGGCAATTAAAACCTAAATTACTAATTAGTGATTTATCTCCTCTCGGTCTCAAAATACACCAATTAATCAATTTCATAAAGATTAGATTTTTCCTACGATTGAATTCTTCTTGGTCGGACAGAAAATCAAAAGTATTAAATCCTAACTTCCTATTACTAACCTTCACCTCTCGGTCCTTCGATTAATAAATGTAACCTACCTCAATCTTCATCCCTCGATCCTTCGATGAGAATAGATTTAAAACAAAATATAGGATTTAAACCAATTAAAAAGGGTTTGAAAAATTGAATCTAAACATGCATTACAGATGGAGAAACCCTAGAACCTGTTTAGGGTTCTAGCCTAACATATTAAAGAAAAACATTGCAGGGAAAATTAAAGATTGCATTAAAAATAATAAAGGTTTGACAAAAATTAAAGAGGAATTCTCAAAAACATAAAGTGAAAACAGAAAATTAAAGCAAAAATTAACAACTGAATGATAACTAAAAAGAGAGAAAAGAGAAGGGACCCTAATTCTGAGCTATTCAAGAGTTTATATAGTAGTAGGGTTGAGGCCTTGGATGGTAGAAATTTCCTTCTTGAATTGATGGCTTCAAAAGGAATGATTTTCTTGGTAGAAACTTCCCTTTTGGGGTCTTCATTGCTTCCAAATTGATGTGTAACTTGAATCCCAAGCAATTTTTGCCCAAATTATGTGGAAAAATCCCAGAAATTCGCCAAAAAACTTCGCCCCGGCCGAGATGGCTTTCATTTTGGTCGAAACAGAGACCATTTTCGCCACTTCCGACCCTTCTGTGCAGTCTCACGGTTTTGGCCATAACTTTCACTCCCGAGCTCCGATTGATCCGATTCCAGTTGCGTTGGAAAGCTAATTCAAAGATCTTTCAAATGAAATGCTCCATTAGCTCAGATTCCATCGGTGGAAGAAGTAGTGACTGTTCCTTTGAACATCTGCTGCTTTCGGTACGGGTTTTCCATTGGATTTGGCCTAAAACCTGCGAAATCTTACCATGGCAAGCATAACACCCTCTAATATATACTCATGCTCAATTTATTCAAGAAAAAAAG
This sequence comes from Plectranthus barbatus, assembly GCA_026898455.1. Taxonomy (NCBI): domain Eukaryota; kingdom Viridiplantae; phylum Streptophyta; class Magnoliopsida; order Lamiales; family Lamiaceae; genus Plectranthus; species Plectranthus barbatus. The sequence continues at coordinate 20,766 of JAPKLW010002199.1, forward strand.
CTAAAATGCATAAAAGAAAAGAAAAACAAAGCGATAAGTGAGTAGAAAAACGAGCATATCACTCTCCTATTTCTTTATTTTTCGATTCAATCTAGAAATTAGTATTCTAATTTCATCTTCCGTAGATTTAATCAAATCGCGTGGTTGAATTAAAGGGGATATTCAAACGCGAAAGATCGGATTAGACTCTACGGATTTACGGTAATCCCTTTATCCACGAATTAAATAAATTCATAGGAGCATGCTAGGCTTTATTGTGAATTATGATTATATACAATATCCATAAATCGATTCGGTTCACTTGGGTTCTTGTGATTCGGTTCACAAAAAATCCCTACAGTCTTTATATAGAGAGGAGAGCTTATGGCAATTTGAATTTCTATCCGTTAGACACATAAATTAATTAATTAATGTCTGTAACTGATAATTTCATATTTGTACTCACTTATCCATATTTTGCTCCATTGTTTTAGTTTAATTTTGTGCATGATCCTATTTTAGAGGATGTTATGCTCTTGATGGGGAGTTTTGCAGGTATTTGAGGCTAAAAAGTGGTCTAAAGCTAAAAAGAGTCGTGAAGAACAGAGTTGCAACTTTGATTAACACACGGGAAGTCAACCAAGTTGGAAGATGGCCAAAAACCCAACGCATTACCTCTGTGTCGATCGACATGGTGCATGTCGATTGATACAGAGTTGGATGTCGATCAAAGAAGACAACGGGAAGAAGCTCGACATGCTTGCGTGCATGTCGATCGACATGAAGGCTGGACAGGTGGATCGAAATTGAAGACAAAGAGAAGTCAACACCTTTATCGGTGTGTCGATCGACACAGAGTGTGTCGATCGACACAGATGCCCGAGAAGGAAAACCTTCCTCTTATGGTTATTTTTGTTATTTTAGCTCAATACCTAGTTTATATGTTTTGGTTCCTCTATAGATACTTAACTCAATTAGGGCACGAAAATTATCACTTTATCTTCAGTTTTACACTTAGAATACTATGCCATTGGAGTTTTTAAAGGCATTGAAGGTTCCTCTTCATTTGTTAAGGTATTTTATGTGTTTAATAATATGAATCCTTTATTTCAAATCATGTTTAGTAGCTAGAAACCCCTAACAGGTTCTAGGGCTTTTGATAATCGGTTCTGATGCATGTTTAACTAAATCAACTCAATTGCATGGTTTAATTCCTTGAGCTTAATTAACTGAATCTAGATTTAAAAATGGATCGATAGATGAATTTGAATCTAGGATTATAGTTATCAATTGAAAGACTGAGAGGTGAAAATTGGTAATAGGAAAAAGAGATTAAATACAATTAATTTATGTATCAAAAATAAGAATTAATTTGTAGGATTAAATTAGTTAATTATCGAGATTGGTTGAATTTGTGTTCCTGAGACCGAGAGGAGATAGTCACAGTTTAGCAATCTAGGGTTTAATTGCTTGACCAAGGAGTTTAATCCATGTGAATCTGAATTTATCTTCATTGCTGAATTGATGAATTTGCATGCTGATGTTTAGATTATCTGCCCTAGGATCTATATTTTTAATTATCGTTTTCAAAATCTTTAAATTCTTGCATTGTTATCTTTCAATTTCAAAACCAAATCTCGTTTTAAATTTCCTCAAATATTTATGTTCTAAAAACTATAGCTAGTACTCAAGATATTTTGTTGCACAGTCCCTCTGGGATCGACCACCTTCGGGTGTAAAAATTTATTTGCTCGCTGCAATCTGTGATTCATCAAATTGGCGCCGTTGCCGGGGACTGTCAGATTTGTCTAGATATTAGTTTGTTTTTAGATCTGATGGATTGAGGTTGTATTTTATTTGAGTTTTTGTTTTATTTTCATGTTTATTTTGGTTTTTGTTGTTTTATTTTTGTGTTTTAGTGTGCGTGTGTTTTTCAAGGTTTTTGTGTCTGTTTCGATCGACACAGCCCTTGCCGATAGACACAGCTGTAAAACGTCCTGCGTGTCGATCGACAGTGCCTCTGTCGGTCGACACAGAGGCTGATTTTCTGCACTTCTTTTCGCAGGTTGTATGAACACAAGGGCTCGGGGCAATCCACTCGAAGCATTTGATCTAGAGATCGAGGCCACAGTTCAGAAGAGGAAAAACAAGGAAAAAGAAAGCACAACCATAAACATAGATCCCAATACAATACAAATGATGGAGATTTCAAAGACATGCCACCCTTGGAGGATACCAACACACAACTAACTCAAGGGTGTGTCTTGCTTCTAGTCCAAGAAGTCAATCACATGAAGGACATCATCAAGCAATTGATGGCTGAAAGAGAAGCAGACAGACTCGAGGCTGCAAGAAGAGAAAGAGAAAGGCGTCGCCAAGAGGACTCGGAGGAAGAGGATCCAAATTCCATGGCAAGGAGATACAGACCGCAACCCGGTAATGAGGGATTGGTTATTGGTATCAATTTCAATAACTTTGAACTCAAAACCGGTCTGATTCTGATGGTTCAGCAGAACCAATTTGATGGCCATACAGTGGAGGATCCCTACACTCACCTTCGCATGTTCGTGGAGGTATGTGAGATAGTCAAACAAAACGGAGTGACCCAGGATGTTATTCGTCTACGCTTGTTTCCCTTTTCACTTCGGGATCAGGCTAGATCATGGTTTACATCTCTTGATTGCAGCAGCATCCACACTTGGGCCAATCTTTGAGCAGAGTTCCTTGTTGCGTTCTTCCGTCCATCAGTCATCATCAAAAGAAGATGGAGATCTTGCAGTTTCATCAGAAGATGGACGAGTCTTTGTTCGAGGTGTGGAGCAGATGGAATGAGTTGTTGAGGAGCTGTCTGGGCCATGGAGTTGAAACCGAAGAGCAGACCCACATCTTCTACAGAGGGCTAAATGAAAGAACCCAAGAGTCTGTTGACAATGTCGTAGGAGGTTCTTTCATGAGCAAGTCACCTGAAAAAGCCCTAAAGTTGTTCAAGAAGATGGCCTTGCACACTCAACAATGGGCCAATCCAAGGAGGCCACAAGTCAAAGCTGTGGAGAAAAAAGAGGATGACACATTGAAGAAAGAGATCGAGAAGCTTAATGGGGAGGTAGAAAAATTGACTTCTAATGCTTCTATTTCTGTTGCACAGGTTGACCCTATCGCCGACGTGAACTATTTGAGTCGTGGTGGCTACCAAAATCAATACCGGCAAGGGGGATACCACTACCCACAGAGAGCTCACCCGGGGTTTTCCTATGCTCAGCCTGATGGTGCCGAACACCCTCCACCGAACTTTGATGTGCAAAATGATGAGATCGTGGAGAAAAAGAAGGAGACCCTTGACGAACAGGTAGGACAGTATTGATTTTCAGGTGGCATGAATCAATATTAATTGATTAATTAATTATATTCTGGATTGAATATGAGATTTAATTAATTGATAGACCTTCTTTGTTATTTGCATATGGTCTGGTCCATTAAAAGCTCAAGCCCATTAAAGATAAGAGTTTTCCTATAAATACCGTTCTAGTTCTTAGATCTCCACACACCATAAGATTTTAAATTGCTGAGCAGCAAACCAGCGAATCGGGAGCTGCTATAGGTAACTGGATCTGAACCAAGGGAAGGAAATTTCGCTTCTCGATAGGCACAATATTCGGAGGGAATATTCGCTAGATATCAGGATCGGAGCAAGGGATACATATCAGAAGATCAGATCCGGAGGATCATTCTTCTTCTCTCTCCTCTTCTTTTTCTATTTTTATTGATTATAAATCTAGACATTAAATTCTAATTATTTCAGGATTTAGTCTTTTTGCGCAAGAAGGATTCAAGATCAGATCCCTGCACAACAACTCAGAGATAATTCCATCCAGGTATTCCGCAAATCTTCTCTTGCATACAATAGGAGCATGCTAGGTTTTAATCATAGACATCGTAATTATTTTAGACATCCAATAATCGATCCATGGCAAACAGATTATGCAATTCAAATTGCAAGTAAAAATCCTTTCAGGAGGTCCCATATTGCCCTCCACAAACTGCAATATATGACTTCAGGAACGACTTTAACGTGAATTTCTACGTCTACAGGAAGCTGACAATGTACCCCAACAACGACATGGACACAAAGTTGAGCAAAGTGATAACTGTAAAATTCATAGATAAATTGCAAATACAGTGGCAAATAAATTTATAACCAGAATGTCGATCCCACAAAGAATGTATATAAAAAATATTCTATGTACTAACAATAGTTTTCAAATCCTTTTTGTTTGAGTACTTGAAATAAGAGTTTTGGTTTTTATAAAATTTATAGATAACAAAAGCAAGAATTTAAAGGGTTTTAAACAGTAAATAAAGATACATATTCCAGGGCAGATACTCAATCTATCAACATGCATAATTCATCAACTCAACAATGGGGGAAAATCATATTCAAATAAATTCAATTCCTTGTTAGGCAATTTAACCATAGATTACTAATGTGTAACTATCTCCTCTCGGTCTCAATAAAACAACATTAATCAATCTCAATAATTATCAAATTTAATCCTATAATTAATTCTTCTTTTTGAGACAGAAATCTTGCATTTAATTTCTTTTTCCTATTACCAATATTAACTTTCAGTCCTTCAAATGTTAACTAAAAATCTAGATTCAATTTCATCTCTTGATCCTTCATTAAATCTGGATTCAATTAAATTAAACCATGCTATTGAGTTTAATTCATTAAACATACATCAAGATGACCATCAAAGCCCTAGAACCCGTTAGGATTTTCTAGCCACAAGTTATGGATAGAAATAAAGCAAACATTTTATTAAAGAATATAAAATAACTTACAATAATTAAATTGGAATCTTAAAGTCCTAAAAAAAACTCCAATGCTTAAAAATATTCAAAATCTAAAGATAATGTAAAGTCCCAGATTTTCGAGCCTATGATATGTATTTATAGAGGAGGAATTGTATCTCAATTAGGTATTGGGCATGAAATATAACCAATATCCAAATCGGTTGAAACCTTCCTTCTCTGGCATCCGTGTCGATTGATATGGTCTTTATGTTAATCCATCACTTCGATATCTAATTTTGGTCGCTATCAATTCTCCGTGTCGATCGACATAGGGTGTGTCGATTGACATGGACCTCCATGTCGAGCTCCATCTTGATCCTTGCCTTTGGTTGAAAGAGACAAAAAATACATCAAATGTGGAAGACTCACTGGAAAGTGTATCGCTCTTCACAAAGTGTTTAGGTTTCAAAGAAAGCACTCATAATATGTATGAAGAAACCATAGGCTTGCAATTTCTTTAAAATCTCCATTGCTAGAATGTGCACACAAGATCTATAATCAGAAAGGACTTTTTAATTTGGTTATCATGTAGGCTTTTGTAAAAGGTAAAGAAATATGGCTAAGTGACTAAAAAGAAAATATTGAGTTCGCAACTCTCAACATATCAAAATCACCATCTAGCATCATTCACATTTCTCCTCAAATATTATAATTTAAATTACAACAGCTCTTTTTTTTTCTTTTTCTCTATCTCTTTTTTCAATCACATCCTTTTATCATTGCAATTTTTTTTCAAAGATAATGAGCTTATAAGGACATAAACACACACATTTTTTTCTAAGAGCTTTTTCTTACTTTTGCACAACAATTTTAAGAATTTCTAATCCACTCACAATTATTTCCTTATTTTTCCTATAATCTCATAGGCAAGACAAAACCTCATCACTATCGTACTTTTCTCATAGACAAAACAAAAAAAATAAAGTAAGGCTCAATGGGGTAAAATCAAATTCTAAATTTGTGCACACTATGCAGTCTTGACACAAAAAATAAGAAAGTTCAAGAAAAATAAAAACATACATGCAAGTCTCACATCAATCGAATAAGGCTCAAGTTCTCACACAAGGGATTAAATTTTCTTCCAAAGTTAATTTCAAATCCACTCAAACAGCATGCAAGTTCAAGTTTCAATTCAATCCTATCACGCGGTATTCTACATTCAAAGGCAATTAACCACAATCAAATCAATTCAAACTTAACATCAATCGATTTTAAACTCACACTCAGTTCAGATTGATCAAAACTAAACAATTTTCCTCACACTATCCATTTATTTTTCTAGGAAAAATTCAAAATTACTGAAATTTACATACTGAAAGGAGAATAAATAAAAGGATAGAAAGTTCCAATTCTTGTCGACATCCCCCCAAACATATTCTGAACATAGAGAGTAGAAAATTTTTCAAAAATCAAACAACAATAAGAATAGTACTTGGTAGTTGATCTCAAACATCAATTTTTTATCCTCCGGAGGGTTTCGAACTCTCGACATTGATTTTAGTGGCTACTGGCACTCCATGTCGATCGTCGTGTGGCGTGTTGGTTGACACGGAGCCTTGATAAGCTCGTAATTTAACTCACGTAACCATATTATTTTTTATTATTTTATCTAGTTTTGTTGAGTTTATTTATATATTTTATGCATGAGTCGATACTATGAGGTATTATGCTTTTCATGGTATTTTTTACATGTTTTAGGCCAAATCCATTGGAAACCCGTACCGAAAGCAATAGATATTCAAAGAAACAATCACAACTTCTTCCACACATAGAATTTGAGCTAATGGAGCATGGCAATAGCAAGATCTTTGAATTAGCGCACCTCTAGGTATGCATCTAGGGATCTTGGGAATGCCCCCAAGGTATCTCGAGACTCCGCACTTTGATCAAAATATGATTACGTAGTTTGGCTTCAACCCATATCTCGAATACATCCCGAAGCCAAAGGGGCTATTGTTAAGGTCAGGCCCAAGTGGCCTAACCAACTGAGACCAACTTGCGCTCGTGAAATGGATCAAAAGGGATGCGGCCGATCAACTCGAAGCTCAGTCGTCGCATCCCAAAAACAAGGTTAAGACCCGCTCCGGCATACCTACCAACCCCAAGTGAATGGATAAGAAGGAAGCCGTTGGAGAGGTCCTACGTTAGCCCTAACCGACCTCGAGATTTTTGGGGTCTGTTCTTAGAGTCTAGGGTTGTCGGCAACCCTAACCGACCCCATGATTTTTGGGGTCAGTTCCGAAAAATCTGAGGTCATTTCTGACCTAAGCTAGGGTTTGTTAAGCCCAGATTCCTTGTAACTGACCTCTTCCTTGTGTCAATAAAAGGGAAACCCCCATTAATTTTTTGATCAATTCTTTTCACGCTATATGGTAGCTAAAATTTTGTCGAAATACACATTCATTACGCATTTAATTTCTTTTTTTCCATCTTGCATTCCATATTCAACACAATACACATTTGGCGTCGGTTTGAGTGTTTTTTGCATTTATTTCTCGCATTTAACTCTTTTTTTACGATATCTATTATTTTTTAACCCGATTCTAAGGACCTTAATTCATGTTATTTCGAACCTCAACACTAAGTTTTTTGTCTTCAGTTAATCTCTAGTCATGGTTCGACTAACTTATCCATTTTTTCTACACAGACACTTAACTGATATTTCACCGACTGACTAAACGTCAGTTGTGTAAATCTTCGACTGGTCTCCTTTTTTACTCGTGAGAGCTGATTCCTAATACAATTACAACTCAATGAACAAATACAAAAGTTATAGTTTTGAAATCATTTTAATAACCAATTCTAGCTAGTCAGTCATATACATTCTGACAAACGATTCACTTGGTTTGATATATCAAAACAATATTTCCTAACAACCTCAATGTGCTGCTAGTTATAAAAATTTATTTTTCCATTGTATTGATTGTTTGTATTTTAGATTTATGATTATTCTAATTCAATTATTTGTTGATAAATATTAATTAAAAGTGAATATAAATTAATTATTATTAAATAATAGATTTCGAAAAATAAATTTAAATTTAAAAATGTGTTGTGTTCATCAGATTTTCAATTTATTTTAGAAAATTAAAAATTTAACATATATTAAAAATTAGATTTTTAAAATCTTTACTTTAAACTAACAATTCAACAAATTAAAAGAATAAAAGTTTTTAATAATTGACTATGACAATTAATAACTTACGTGATAAAAAAGTTAAGGGAATGTCTTGGGTTAGGCAGGCCTAAACGATTTAGGCGGGTTTTATCCATTAACCCAAGCCCAAATCCATATAATATACCCTAATTGGGATTAATAAACCCTATTTCGGATGGGTCAACCCATTTGGGTAAGATAAAACCCGCCTAAATCGTTTAGGCCTGTCTAACGCAAGTTTTTGCCAAAAGTTAAATAGTATTGAGGGAGTTGGAATTCGAGATAGATAACATAATTGAAAATCCATTAACGAGTTTTCACATTATCCTTTTACATCTACACTATTTTCCTATTTCATTTGTATCATTTTAAAATACTGTTATTAATTGTATACAGAAAATAATATTTTTTAAAGAAAAATGCAATAATTTATCTATCGCTATCAATTTCGTATTGCTACGTATATTGAGCGTTCGAGATTAATGTACTAAAGATGACTTTACATATATCGCATGTGACAAATAAATCTAAAACTAGTAAAAAGTTGTTACATTTATAATTTGAGTTTTTACACTTAAGTTTTAAATTGAAATGGGAATTTTATTTATATATTACTAATATATTTGAAATAATAAAAATTAAATTATAAATATTCGACTAGGTATCATTTCCGAATTGGTTGAACTTTGAAGTCCAACATTTGACTAACATCAAGGGAGTTTTACGAACATACCCTAGTATACTTGACCATATAACTAATTATAAATGATTTAGGAGGTTAATCGTACTAGACGTCAAGTTTCGGATTAGTTTTATTGGATTGCAAATTATTCGGTTCAATTTGATTGGGATAGAATTTTTTCGAATTAAGAAATTTCGATCCTAACCTTTCGATTTTCGAACTAGCCTGTTGGGTTGACGAATATATTAATATTTTGTATTTTTTAGTATCTTATGAGATTTCCTATGTCATTAAATATTTCCTTCCCTCTTAATTTTTACTTCTAAAATAAAAAGGAATAAAATATTCATTCTCTTTAATATAAAATTCAAAACCCATCAAACTTTATATATTTATAAATTTAAATATTAAATATTTATACTCTTTTATTTTACCAACTGTTTAACATCATGATTAAAAAACTTATAAGAATTAAATCATGCATTTAAAATTGTTTGAACTAAATACAACCATATAACTTAAAACATATTAAAACATATGAATTTAAATATTAAAAGTAGATTTTGTAATATAGTTATAATAATAAAAATGTGATATTATGATTCAAGCATAAAAAAATTATGTAGTAATTACAAAATATAATATCACATTTTTTTCCAGAGGAGATTATAATATCACATTTTAACTTCACAAAGACAACTAAAAGAACTATAAGGTCCTAAAAAAACAGAAACATTTTTATCATAATTAGAAATCAAAGTGAAACTTGAGGGACATTTAGAACAATCTTTAAATAGCAAATATCCCTAAAACTTGACCATAGCAAAATCATAAATAGACACAATACAAAAGAATACATGCAATGAAAAAAAAAAAGAAAGAAGAGAGAGAGAGGGGTAGGAGTGGCGCCGCTAACAGTGGAAAAAGGAAAAGGACAGTCATCATCAACAGTGAATTTACACCGGCTGGGGTGTCCGTACGCCTCTAAAAAAGGCTGTCGTAGCCGTACGGACGAAGGGAACCTCACAAAATCCACCGGGCAAAGAGGCGTCGCCCAACCACAGGTTGACAGCAAATCCTTAAAAAACCACCTGGTATTCGGACAGAGCGGTTTGAGGTTTCACATCCCACACCATTCCACTACTGTACCTGCTTTATGAGACAGCATGTTAAATTTGCCCCTCACACTACACGAATGGCACAAGTTTTTTTTTCACCAAAAAGAACCCAATTTGCAGATAAATCGAATTGGGAAAAAAAGTGGAATGCAAACTGTAATAAGATAAACTCTCGGCAACTCTCCACCTTACCTTCTTTTACCAAGAGAGAAATGACTAAAAACTTCTAAATAAAACCACTTTCTCCTTCTGTGTGGGTGAATTTTCAGTGTTCTGCTTCTCAGGGTTTCTATTTTTAGGCGTTGGGACCGAGAGGCAAAGGAGAGAGTTTAGTGAGAGAGAAATGGGTAGAGGGAAGGTACAACTGAAGAGGATAGAGAACAAGATCAACAGGCAGGTGACTTTCTCCAAGAGGAGGACTGGTTTGCTGAAGAAAGCCCATGAGATCTCTGTGCTGTGCGATGCAGAAGTTGCTCTGATTGTTTTTTCTCACAAGGGGAAGCTCTTTGAGTACTCCACTGATTCTAGGTATCACTACTGTTCCATCTCTCCCTCTCCCTCTCCCTCTCCCTCTCTCTAATATTATTTCCTTTGATAGATCTGTTGTTTTCTTGAATCTTGACAGTAGGGTTTTCTTGGTCTAGGTCTTCATCCAATTCCACTTCGACCTTAAAGTTTGGATCTTGATTTTGTTTGCTTGCCTCCTGTTAGATTTGTTTATGAACAGCATTAAACAAGGTTTTGCTAGGTTTTCTTTTTTCATGTCAGAAAAAGGAGTCATTTAGGTCTCTTGTTTTGTCGTTTCTTGGAAGTCTCCTGTTTATTCTTTTAGTAGAGATTAACTAAGTTGAATTTCTCGAGGGTTTTGAGCAAATATGTATATTATGCAAGAGAGATTTTTGTGGAATGTCTGTATATTTATATAGGGTTGCTCATAGCATTTCAGATCTGCAATTTGACTAAAACGCAATTAGTCTTTCTTGTAATAACGTTAGATTTGTGCTGACATCAATTTCTGGCATTCCACACGTGTTAGCTTAGGAATTAATTAATTATGTAATTACTTAATTCTTGTATGTAATAACACTTGTCTTTTCCTGACATTTCGTCTGCGTTTTAGGTTTTATCAATTCTGATAGACTCTTACGAGGGGAAATCTCATAATCTAGTCATGAATTGGTGGATTTTTTTTTTATTTTTTTATTGTTTGAAAGATCTGTTGCACAAAAGAGAAATAAATTAAAGATGGAACATTGCATAGGAAATAACTCGAATACTCAATGTATATAATATATATACTTTTGGGACAGCTACAATTCTATGCAGAAAAATGACTAGGTAGCTCCAAGTAACGTAACTAGTGGGTTTTGCTAGAGAGAGAGAGAGAGAATGAGGGAGGGTAAGAGAGAGAACTCACTATATGTAATAACTATGGCACTAAGCTCCTGTCTCTCTTATACTTTAGTTATTTTTATACGTTGTATAATTGAAAGATGAATGTTCCTTCAATTAAGAGCTGTTAATTATTTATTATGGTTTATATTTGAAGAGGAGCTGAAGAAGAAAGGTATCTATTTATTTTATAGGTTCTTAGGTCTTAGTTTACACAGTAACTCCTCTTATCCTATCTTGTATGCAGAGAGAGAGATCATAGCTATTATTACCTAATCTAATATGATACTTCAAGTTATGTCACAATTGCTAGAAATCAACCATATTTATGTCAATATGGAACTTGGGTGTTTGAATATAATGGAGCATTTAAATGTTACAAAACAATTATTAATTCCCACTGCCTTGTCATTAATTACATTGAGAAAAGTCTGTTGTTACTTAGGTATAACTTTTTTATATTTGTAAAATATAGCTCAAATTTTAAATGAAGTTGATGAATGACTTAGTTTTTTGATACATCATTGATCACAGATATGCTCCTTGACAAAAATTCTGTATGTTGCAATAAATTACTGTCTAACAACTACCTCCTGGCCTTTTTGTGAATGTGCAGCATGGACAGGATCTTGGAGAAGTATGAACGATACTCGTTCGCAGAAAGAAAGCTAATTACTAATGAGCCCGAGTCGCCTGTAAGCCCACTAGTTTCGGGCTAAATTTGTTTTTCTTGATGCGTAGACTAATATTACTCGAGTTAGTAAACATTCGTACCTTATCTATGTATGTCTGAGTTTTGCAGGTTAGTTGGACCCTTGAACACAGCAAACTTAAGGCTAGAATTGAGCTCTTGCAAAGAAATCATAGGTGATACAACTACTAGACACACACACATGCACAAAACTAGGTAATTTATGTATCTTGAATGTATGATTTTTTTCTTTTTTGTTTTTTTTTTTTTTTGGAATGGTGTTTGGCCAGGCACTATATGGGTGAAGATCTCGACTCCATGAGCGTGAAGGATCTGCAGAACTTGGAGCAACAACTCGACACTGCTCTGAAGAACATACGATCAAGAAAAGTATTTATATCATCATTATTTATTTGCTTATTAGTTTGCTTTCAGCTTATTGCAAGCATTTGGTGATGGATGACTAATGCGACATGCATGGTTTTACAGAATCAGCTCTTGTTTGATTCAATATCGGAGTTGCAGCGAAAGGTTTGTTTGTTTATGGCATTCATTTTTTTTTCAATATTGGTTTCATTTCATCACATGCGTAATGCCTCTTAAGAGGGTGTTTGAATAACTGGGAGAAAATGGTTGGCTTAACTTCTGCTAATTTTTTTTCTTTTGCTAATTGCAGGAGAAGGCTATCCAAGAGCAGAACAGCATGCTGGCAAAGAAGGTGACTCTCTCTCCATCTCTCTCTCACTCATATGGTGATGAGTCTTGATATAAAAATATACCTATGATATGATATAGATCAAAGAGAAGGAGAAGGAGATGGGACAACGAACACAGTGGCAGCCGCAACACCCGACCACGGCAGCACTGCCGCCACTGCCACCGCCAGCACCAGCACAACCTCAATATATGATGGCAGCCCAACTTCCATGCTTAAACATTGGGTAACTCAACACTCTTCTACATTTTCACTACGTCGCACAGAGGTTTATGTATCTTACTGGTCCAATGTTGGTGATGCAGAGGCGGTGGGGGCGGAGGCATGTACGAGGAGACAACGGAAGCTACGAGAAACGAGCTGGACCTCACTCTTGATTCACTGTATTCATGTCACCTGGGATGCTTTGCTGCATGAGAACCAGGCTGCTTCAACTTGTCCATGCAATTAAGGAGATTAATATTAATCTGTGTGAGAATAAGCGATGTTGTATGTATGCATGCTGTTACATAACATGAGTTATTCATCATGTTGACTGTAAACAGAGGTTGAATTACTCAATATGCATGATTAATATATATTTGAGTGTGAAATTTCATATAATTGCTGCAGATTTGAACGATGAAGATATATCTATAGATATGGATAATTCTTGTAAATAGATTTTAGATTATTATTATATTCTTTTCCTATTTCCATGCATGCACTATAATTAACTATCTATATCTCCTTTGGAGATTTAGTTTAATGAGAACAGTTTTATTTACGTTAATTGTGGCCACTGTACACCATGGTACTATTTTTGTTGTGCCACAAACCACAACGCTTTTGATTGTCCGCACCGTTTTGATCATACATACAATGGCTCTCGACATCCTCCTTCCACGGTAAATCTTGTGGAAGCTTTTTCTTCTGGTTGTTCTCTCCCTCAATCTAATGCTTCCGATTGATTTTTTAATACAGTATGCATCCAACCTGGATCATTCTTCGTCTTACTCCGGCGACGATCATGTAACTGTTGGAAACGATGTGAACCTATCTATATCTCACACTGAATCTCTCTCTTTATCTCACCACTTAAATCTTAATAATGTTCTCGTTTTCTTTGGGTTTACTAAAACAATTTTATATGTGATCAGGCTAACCTGGGACTATCTGGTTAATGTTCTTTTCATTGCTTTCGAGTTCCGCATTGTAAATCAGGAGACCGACGAGCTTCTCACGACAAGCAAGCATGATCGTGGCTTATACTTGCTAAACTCCAATACTACCGCATTCGCTGCAGTTTTCATAATAAAAAGTTGTCTGGTTCTTTTGATTTATGGCATTCTCACCTTGGCCACGTATTGCACTCTGTTATTCATTTATTAAATAAACGAGGTTTACTTTATGTTACATTTTTATTGCCTTCACCTCATTTATGCAATTCTTGTCAACTTGCAAAAAGTTCACGATTGCCTTTTGCTCTTACAAACACTCGGGCTTCTCACATATTAGAACTTATAAAATGTGACCTATGGGGCCCCGCACCTATAACTCAGGTCTCTGGATATCGCAACTATAATGTTTTCATAGACGATCATTCCTGGTTCTCTTGGTTCTATCCACTTAAAGCCAAATCTGAATTTGTTGATATATTCATGCAGTTTCAGTCATTTGTGGAGAACCAATTCTCATGGAAAATAAAGAAGTTTTGAAGCGATGGTGGACGGAGTTTACAAATAATCGCCTCCAATCTCATTTTGTCTAGTGTGGAATTTATCATCAAATGTCTTGTCCCCCTACACTCCCGCTCAAAATGGTCGCGCAGAGTGGAAACATAGGCACATTACAGAGATGGGTTGCTCTCTTATTTCACTCATCTGCTCCACCGATTCTTTGGGTTGAAGCATTTAGTACCACAGTTTACACTATATATAAATAGGCTTCCATGTACTCCTCTTGAAAATCGATCACCATATGAGGTAATATTTCAGCATCCGTCATCCTTTGATTCATTTCACGTGTTTGGATGTTGTGTTTATCCTTGTCTTTGAGACTACGCCAAAACCAAGTTCGAACCACACAACTTGTCGTGCATTTTTGTTTGTTATAGCACCAGCCATAAAAGGGTTTCAGTGTTTAGTACCTCATGAGTTTACATTTCTCGCCATGCTCGCTTTGACGAGTTCCACTGTCCTTAAAAATTGCGAAGCTCCCACATGTCCATCTCGCAACTTGATATCTCTGCATATCTTGATATTTCTACACCCACAATAGTCGAGCTACCATCACCCTCTCTGCCACCCAACCCGCCCACCGCTCAACATGCACCTCCTTGTAATATTTGCACATCTCATACTCTTCAAATTATTCTTTCACCTCCTGAACCCTCTCCCCTCACAACCCTCACAACAGTCCCCTCTCTTGCCATTGCACCCACCCAACCTTCACCGAGTCCGAATCACAGCAAGATAATCCTGCTCCACCTAATCTCCATCTTGCCTTTCATCCCATGCAAACTCGAGCCATGTTCAAAATCTTTAAGACCCGCTATCTTGTCGACTTGACCCTCCTTGACTCGTCCAAACTTCATTTTGACCTGGCTGCAACATTAGAACCTCGAGACATTAAATTTGCTCTTAAATAACCTCACAAGGTCACAACCATGAATGAAGAGATGCACGCTCTGCGTAAGAATAAAACTTGGGATCTAGTTCCTCGTCCTTCAAACTCTAATGTGGTTGGATCTGAATGGGTTTATCGAACCAAGTTGCACACGAATGGCTCTGTGGATCGATACGAAGCCCATCTAGTCGCTCAGGGTTTCAGCCAACTTCCTGGTTTTGGTTTTACACATAGATTCAGCACAACTGTTAAAGCTTCCACAGTCTGTATTATCTCTCGTCGTCATGCGTTCATGGTCTCTTCATCAACTAGATATAAAGAACGTGGTTCTCAATAGCTCACTATCCAAACCCTTGTTCATGGAACAAGCACATGGATTTATTTACCCCAAATACCCTAATCACATTTGTTGTTTGAAAAAGGCACTTTATGGACTTCGCCAAGCTCTTCTTGCGTGGTACACTAGATTTCGCGACTTCCTCCTTCAGCTTCAGCTTAGTTTTAAGTGCAGTTCAGCCGACACCTCTCTCTTTATTTTTCACAGTGCTTCCATGATTATTTATCTACTGGTTTATGTAGATGATATAATTGTCACAAGAAGTGGTTCTTCAACCGTGTTTGTCCTTTTGTCCTGGCTACGCAATGAGTTTTCTACAAAGGTTCTTGGGAAATTGGGTTACTTTCTCAGTTTGGAGGTTTCATATCCTTCTTCAGGGATATTCCTTAGCTAAACTCAATATGCTCGAGGCACTCTCTCTCGAGCTCATGTACTTGATTCAAAGTTGGTTGCCACTCCACTTGCTCCCAGCACTTCCTTCATTACTTCGGGTGTTGAATTTCATGATCCAACATTATATTGCTCCTTGGTTATGGATCTTCAATACTTAACCATCACACGGTCTGACATTGCTTATTCGGTTAATATGGTAAGTTAATTCGAATAACGGTTGACTATATTGATCATTACCAAGCTGTCAAACGTATACTCGATATGTTAAGGGGACACTTGGATTCGGTCTAAATTTTTAGTCTGGATCATGCTAACTTCTAGGTTATTCTGACACAGATTGGGCACAATGCATTGATACTAGATGGTCTATGTATGGTTACTCTATTTATCTTGGTTCGAACATCGTGTCCTGGAGTGCCAAGAAGCAACCAAGTGTTATTCATTCAAGCTGCAAATTGGAGTATAGAGCTCTTGCAAACACAGCAGCCAAAATCGTTTGGGTCATGAATATTCTCCATGACTTTCACTCTACTCCATCATTTACACCTACTCTTCTCTATGACAACAAGAGTGCGTTATTCTTAACTCAAAACCCAATTTCTCATAAGCATGCAAAACATGTCGACATTGACTGTTATTAGAATATTCCAGGTTAAATTAAGCCGAATTATGCTTAATTAAATATGGTTTATTTAGCAATTATTGTTTTAATTGATTTTAAAATGGAAAATGACATTCAATGTTGCATGCAAGTCCGTTTCATGCCAGCAACGTGCCTATGTGTATGTTTTGAGAAAATCTACATGGTCATGCAGCCACTTTTTACGTAAGAAATCCTGGCGCAATGAACTTTTAATCCAAGTGTAGTTGAGACGCAATTAAATCAACAACTTGCGCCCAAATGCTCTATTCGTTTCTCTGAGCTAGGGTTTGATTGAGATTAACTTATGAAATGTTTAGAAATGATTGGAATATTATTCTGAGGTCTGATGAATATTCTACAATTTATTGAACTATTAAATTTGGGGCGACAACGTGATAATTCCAAAAATTATGAAATTGCACCTACGAGTAGAACTCATCATTTGGAACATTTTCGAAAATGTTCGCATTTCAATTAGGACAATGTATGTCAAATTATGAATCCAAAAGAGTTAGGAATTGGGGTTGATTACATGCGAGATAAACCAGAATTAGGAGGTGTGCCGTGTAGCATTCTTTACGGTGAAGAATGCCACAATTTAGCAACTTATGTCACAAAATTAAATGTTGGGCAATGGGAAATCATTGCAAAGATTCTATTTGATTTGTAAAACAACAGAAAAAAAAATTCATTTCAACACATTTCATTATGATCCGAACACTTTAACCCCCCGCCGGACACCCCCCCCTCACTCGCGCTCTTTTTCTCTCCATTTATCCGACCAAACCACTGAACCACCAGCCACCAAACCAAATTTGGTGGAAATCCCTTGCTGCAAGGAACACGAGGAGCTTGGAATCGCGCAAATTCATTAAAATGAGAGAGATATTTGCGTGTAAAGTCGGACTATCGGTAAGTGGATAATGTTTTGGTATCGGGTTGAAACTCGTATAAAATGATGATGGATCTTTGATTAAACTTCATATTCATGTTCTTTATGATTTTAGGATCATTTTGGTACAAAGATATTGCAATCCCGTCACCGAAAAAGTCAACCGCCGCTCAAAACTCTACTTTTGCCGGTGAGTTTTCTCCAAAATTTCCTAGGCAAATTTCTCAGTTTTAGTCCATTCCGTTTGCATCTATAGTGTCCTAGTATGTGTATGAACTCGATGCGGCCGACATCGGTCATGGTTGCCGTAGTAAGTCGACGTTTGGCAACAATAACACATATATGCATATTTTTCATCTGTTTCCGATCCATTTCATTTTTTTATGCATGAACTTGTATAATGATTATTACATTCCATACACATAATTATGCAAAAAGAAATGCTTTTGGACGTCAGTATTTGATTAAATTAATTAATGTATCATTAATTATGAGTTGAGCCGTATAATATTTAAATGTGCTTTAATTGAGTTGATCTGTTAGCCGTGGATTGGTTAACATATGTGATTATGATTGGTTAAGTTTCATGCATGCTTCGATATACGAGGATGCATATCAAGTTTTTGGGTATTGTCAGCTCAGTCAATTAGTCATAGCACCTGAAGGACATGTATTATTAGTTGAGGTGCATATTGTTAAACATTAGATGACCCATCCTAACTAGGTATGCTCTACTGTGTTATTTTTTGCGTATGCTGCCTACCATGACTTCACAATTCTTCAAATAGATGTAAAAAGCGTCTTTCTCAATGGTGACCTGAAAGAAGAAGTCTACGTGGAACAGTCCCCAGGTTTTTAGCAAGGAAACCAAATTTATAAATTGAGGAAAGCATTGTACGGGTTGAAACAGGCTCCTATAGTATGGTATGAAACGCTATCTTAGTTTCTCCTCAAGAATGGATTTGAGAAGGGGACAATCGACAGGACATTGTTCAAGATAAAAGATGGAGATAACATCTTGCTAGTCCAGATTATGTAGACGATATCATCTTCGGAAGCAAGAACACAAGTCTTTGTGAGAAGTTTGCCCAGTTGATGCAGAACAAATTTCAAATAAGTATGATGGGAAAAATGACGTACTTCCTAGGACTGCAAGTGGATCAGTCAGCTGAAGGGATTTTCATCAGTCAGAAGAAGTACACTCAAGACTTGATCAACAAGTTTTGTCCTGAGAAGACTAAATCTCTAAGGATTCCAATGAGCACCAGTTCTCAAATCACTCTCGATGAAGAAGGAGAACCAGTTGATCCAACTGCTTATAGAGGAATTATTGGGTCGTTGCTATACCTATTTGCGCAAGATTCCAGGCGAATCCTAAGAAACCTCACATGGACGCAGCTAAGAGGATCGTGAGATATCTGAAGAAGAATGAATCTCTAGGCATTTGGTATCCAAAAATTGATGGAATCATGCTAAATGGATTCTCTGATTCAGATTTTGGAGGCTGCAAGATTGATCGGAAGAGCACAAGTGGAACCTGTCAGTTCCTGGGTCATAAACTGATTAGTTGGTTCAGCATGAAGAAACATTCAGTGGCCACTTCAACCACTGAGGCCGAATAAGTTGCAGCGGCCAGTTGTTGTGCTCAAGTGCTTTGGATAAAGCAGCAACTCAGGGATTATGGTATAGAAACTGGATGTGTGCCCATTTATTGCGATAACAACAGTGATGTCTGCATCTCGAAGAATCCAATTTTACACTCCAGGACGAAGCATATTGATATTCGTCATCATTTCATCAGAGATCATGTTGAGAAAGGAGATGTCTCTGTGGAATACATAAGAATGGAGGACCAGTTAGCAGATATCTTTACTAAGCCGTAACCTGAGGCTTGATTTAATGAGCTATGCATCAAACTAGGTCTTCTAGAGTTTGATGAGATCTCGAGAGACGGAGATTAAAACTGAGCCATGTCAAACTGTATGACGTGTACAGTTAAGATAGTTGTGTTATCATAAACTGTGACTCAAGATTGGAAAGAAGAAACGATTCAATTTCATTCGAAAAGAGGAGTACATTACATCAGCAGAAATTTTAAAAGGTATAAGAGAAGTTCTTAGAAGAAGTTGAAATTCAATCAGCAAGAGAGACGACGTCTCAGAGGATAGAAGTTGGAGTCCTCGATGTTGGTCCAGCCTTGAACGAGATACGGAACATCCTGCTCCAGAAGCCAACTCAGCTGCATCCCGAAAGAAACTGGGATGTCAGGCAGATGCTCGAAGGCATACCGCACCTGGTTGAATACAAAGGAAGCCCAATCGACATCCTCTTCTTCAACAAAAGCCATCATAGCCTTCCAGACTGGCGGAGAGAAGTCTGTGTCCAACAAAGGATTGCCGACGATCATATGATTATTGATGTCGAAAGTCAGGCGATATCAAGGCATCAACCAACTCGATGAGGCTGTCGGGTGGAAATCGACATCTGCATCCCTCCATCTTTGCCAAGCAGACCATTCGGGTGCCATATCATGCTTGAGGTAGTCCATGACTGGTGTACCACTGCGAGGGATTCCAAAGTGGATGGAAAAGGACTCAGAAGACCAGCAAATCTTACGGTTGTTAATGTTGTCGTAGATTTCCTCTTCCTCCGAAACGTAGTTGTTATTGGCAAACACCTTCAGCGTATCTTCTTGGAACTTGAAAGGCCTCCGAGTTACAAACAGTTCAAGGCCATTTGACCTCAACCACCCCATCAACGCGCTAAATACTCGAGGATTAGTCCAATACTGGATCTCCAGCCCAAACTCACGAAGGATCTTGTTCTGCTCCATGGAGATATCACTCGCAGAAGTCATGTTATTTGATGAGTGATTTTGAGTTATTTCTCGGAGATCTGGGAGATGAAGGTTTGTGTGCTTATCAATGTCTTGAAGAAGGAGTATTTATAGGCGCTATCGTGCGACGTTCAAGATGACGTCTATCCACTTAAATGTAAGAAACGACGTTCCATGAAGACATAATGCTCCACAGTTCAGATTCAGAATCTGACCTGAGAAGTCAACATTGAATGTTTGACAACTTTCGTGTACCAGTAAAAATTGGACATGTGTTCAACAGTTCAAAAGGTAACAGGCGCATGTCAGTGAGCTATCAACTGATGGAAGTACGACAATTAAGTTTGCGCAGAAAATCTTAAAAAAAAGAGAACTATTAATTGATGGAGAAAGAGAGTACAGAGTACATAAAAAGTGGGGAGGAAAACACTATCCAAACAAAAAAAGGGGGGGAAATACATCAGTTTTAGAAATTTCCTTTTGAGGTAGGTGGGGTCAGAGTCGGAGACACTCGGCAGACGGAGGCAGTTGGAAGAGATCAGCGCAATCTTGAGGGATAGTAGTCTGATGCAACCAAATTTGGGGTGTTGCATCCCCTGGAAAATGGAATCCGCTTCTCAAGGAGCCAGTTGAGCTGCATGTCGTATGGGATGGGGATTTCAAGCATATTCTGCATGGCTCTTTTCAGACGGTCAAAGACAAATGATGCCCAGTCCACCTCAGCCTGATCTTCAAACGCCATCATCGCTCTCCAGACAGGTGGTGAAAAGTTTAGTCTCCATGAGCGGATTGTTGACCACCATTTGGTTGATGATGTCGAAGGACACCTTGTACCAAGGCTTGAGGAACCCACTTGGCACAGTTGAGTGGAAACTGTTGTTCATCGCTCTCCACTCTGGCCAAACTGACCACTTTGGAGCCATCTCCTTGATCCGATACTCCAGACCGGCGTTCCAATGCGAGGAAGCTCGAACTCTTCTGCAAGGTAGTCAGCTGAAAGGTGAAACTCCACTCCATTGAGGTTAAAGAAGATCTCCGTGTCGGGAACTGTGGCATTGTTGGCCACCACCTTGAGCAAGTCCCTATAGAAAGAGCAAGGCTCAATGGTCATAAAAACTTTCTAACACGTTAGCCCTCAAATTTGTAGGGATTTCTTGTGAACCGAATCACAAAATACAACTGAACCGGATCGATTTATGGATATTTCACACAATCAAAATTAACAATAAAACCTAGCATGCTCCTATGAATTTAATTCGATTCGTGGATTGAGAGATTACCGTAAATCCGTAGAGTCTGATCCGATCTTTTGCATTTGAATATCCAACTTTTAATTCAACCACGCGATTCGATTTAATCTGCGGAAATAGAAATTATATATCTAATTTCTAGATAAAATCAAAAAAAAAAAAAAGAAGGAAGAAAAGTATCTGTTATCCAGATTAGATCTTCAGGGTTGTATCCCAATGCTGTTCAGATCTGCTACTGGTGAGGATTCCACAGAGATGTGATGTAGGCCAGAGTCGAAATTCCTTCTCCTCCCTTTACAGTTGGCACCGCCCAGCTCTCTCTCTCCCTAGGGTTTTGACTGATTTGAATTTTGATCAAGGTTGCTAGGGTTTCAGAGAGAGAGGGTCTATTTATAGACCTAGGGTTTTATCCCTAATGGGCTATTGGGCTCCATTCAACATATATTACTTGGGACAGACCTGGGACCTAATGCAAATAATAAAGTGGGCCTATAAATTAATTAATTCCCATGTCCACAACCCAGCACACAATTAATTAATTAATATTAATTCTTTTTCACCACAGAATTAATATTGACCTACCCTTTTATTACCACGTTATGAGAACGGGCTGCATTAATTGAGAATCCCCATATTTAAGGTTACCGGACATTCATTTATTAATTGGAGCTTCTGAAAAGCTCTATCTACAATTAATTAATATCTTATTATTCCTGAGTAGTACCACTCAATCCTTATGACTCGTGCCTGAACTTAATCAGCCAGCAGGACTTTGGCACGATGAATGTCATTGAGCTCCTCAGGTAATGTCCCCATCATATTACTCGGATATGGTTACCTAAACCCAGTCTCAGGCGGTATTACACGAACTGTTGTTACCCAAGATGCGGATATACGAGCACGTTACTCAGGCTCTCCACCATGGCAAGTCAAAGCAACAGTCAACCCATGCAAACCCCTGAACCTTCGTTAGGGTTTGGACTCAATCAATATCGAGATCTTGTATTCGCTGATGTCAGACAGTCGAATACATCTCACTGCGGTCCATCAATACGCCACCCTTGCGTACCAGCATGTCAAGTAACTAAGACAGACTACTTATTCCGACAATGTTGCAGCCATCCGGACAGACGTATCCTCATATGCTATCTCGGCTATGATCAGGTTTATGTCTCACTAGGTCAAGTGATCATACTGTCTTATGCGATCTACTACACGCCGTATGATTGTCCCTATCGGTGAGACAAGAGGATAACAGATATCTGGCCTGGTACACAGCATCGCATACATGAGGCTACCCACCGCCGAAGCGTATGGTACAAGACTCATTTCATCTTTCTCACGTTGTGTCTGAGGACACTGCCCACTAGAAAGATGAACGCCATGTCTGAAAGGTAGCAAGCCTTTCTTGGCGAGTTGCATGCTGAACCGGGCTATCACAGTATCCACATAGGATGTCGGGATAAGCTCAACATTCTTCTCTTACGATCTCGTAAGACCTTAATCCCAAGAATGTAGCCAGCTTCTCCCAAATCCTTCATTTGAAACTGTTCGGATAACAAAACCTTTATTTCCGACATCACTCCCTCATTTTTTCCAAATAGGAGTATGTCGTCAACGTATAGTGCAAGGAAAATCACGCTCCAACTGACACAAAGTCGGTAAACACAACTTTCGTTTTCCAACTGTGAAAATCCATAGGATTTAATCACATCGTTGAAACGTAAGTTCCACGACCTCGAAGCTTGCTTAAGCCCATACAAGGACTTTCTAAGCTTCTAGACAAGATGTTCTTCGCCCTTGCATATGTAACCCTCGGGTTGCTGCATATAGATGTCCCTACCTTCTTCAAGGTAACCGTTTAGAAAAGCGATTTTGACATCCATCTGCCAGATCTCGAGGTCCATATGCGCAGCTATGGCAAGGAGTATCTGGATGGATTTGAGCATGGCTACGGGTGAAAAGGTTTCGTCATAGTCAATGCCCTCTTTCTGACTCTAACCCTTTGCCACCAGCCTGGCTTTAAAAGTCGTGATCTTTCCATCCGCTCCTTTCTTTCTCTTGTATACCCATTTGCACCCTATGGCCTTAAAGTCATCCGACAAATCAGTTTTCTGGTATACATCCATATAGGGGTGTAAACGAGACGAGTCGAGCCGAGTAGTGAGCTGCTCGAGCTCGGTTTGTGAGAAATATATGGAGTTCGAGCTCGGTTCGAGCTCGTTTAAAATTTGAATTTTTGAGCTCAAGCTCGAGTTCGAGCTCGGTTCGAGTTCGATTCGAGCTCGGCTCGAGCTCGACTCGCTAGAGAACTTATCAATCTCGCGAGCTCGAATTCGAGCTCGATTCGAACTCGTGAGCTCGAGTTTGAGCTCGGTTCGAGCTCGTTTACCTCCAATTTTTTTTCCAATAAAATACAAAACTTATAATATAAAATCATTCAACAATGAATGATATAAAATAATATAAAATCATTCAACAATGAAGTTTCAATAAACTCAACAAATTTGCTCCAAATAAGTTAAAATTTTCGTAACTTCACCAATTATCTCCAAACACATAACAATCAAACTTCACCAAATAAATTAAACTTTTTATAAGACCAAATTATTAAAACTTAATATTTATATAGATACATAGTTTATAGTAATAATTTAAATAGATATAGTAAGTAGATAGTATATAAAATAGTTATAACTAATATAGTTTATTTATAATAATTTATATAGATATATACATATATATATATACATTACAAACACCAAATATTCACTAAAATTTATATTTAAAAAATAAAACAAAATATTAACTTAATATTTAAAAATATGACTTAGATATAGTAACAAAAAATATCGAATAATCATTGCGTATATAAACGCGCAATAAATTGCTTATATATTATTGAAGTTCTTAAGTTGTTTTTATAGATAATTAATAGATTTGACTTGATTTATAGTCATTAAATCATAATAATATTTATATTTATAAAATATAAATAAAATGAGTAACTAAAATTTAAAAAATGTAACTTAGATATAGTAGATAGTATATCAAATAATCATAGCTTATATAATTCATTTATAATAGTTGACATAGATATATATGTATACATTACAAACATGAAACATTCAATTAGAGCAATAAGATTATAAAAAACTTTATTTTTAACATAAAAATAAAATATTACCTTAATATTTAAAAAGGACTTAGATATAGCGGAAAGTATATCGAATAATCATAACTTATATACTTCATTTATAATGGTTTATATTGATATATATGTATATGTACATCACAAACAAGAAATATTCGCTTAAAGCAAAAAAATTTGTGTTTTTATAATAAAATAAAATAATTAACTTCATATTCAAGAATGTGACTTGGATATAATAGATAGTATATCAAATAATCATAACTTATATACATATATATATGTTTTTGAGTTTATGTTATTTATCATTTATTTATATATTTTTAATTGTTAAAAAATTAGGCATAATGTGACGTTCATATAAACATATAGTAGAAAGTATATCGAATAATCATAACTTATATAATTTGTCTCATGTATCACAAACATGAAACATTCAATTAAATAATTAAATTATAATAAAATTTATATTTTTTAAATGAAAAAATGATTAACTTAATATTAAAAATAATACTTAGATATAGTAACGATAATATTGAATAATCATTGCTTATAAATTATATAGATTATTTATAATATATTTTTGTTTAAGTTTTTCTTAGATTTACAAATAAAATAAATTTGTCATAGAATGGATCGTTTCAATTTGTAAATGAAATTAATTAATTTGATTAAGTTAAACTTTAAAATACATATATCTAAAAAACTATATTTGAAATAATTATAACTCATATAAATAATTTTCATTCCTAAATTAATGTTTATCTTATTTTTTTTATATAAATTAAGTTTTTTATATGTTATTGTATGTTTAATCTTATTATTATTATTATTATTATTATTATTTATAGACATATAGATATAGTAATATCAAACAAATATGAAATATAATTATATACTAATAAAATATATAGAAATAAAAAAATATAAATATTATAATTTAATATAAATGAGCTTATAAACGAGCCTATGATCACGATCTCAGTAACGAGCATACTCACGATCTCTTAAACGAGCCTGCTCGCGAGCCTGTTAAACGAGCCTGCTCGCGAGCTTGCTCGCGAACATGTTCGAGTTCGAGCTCGGTTCGAGCTCGAACTCGAACATGTTCGCAAGCTTGGCGAACTGAGTACATCCGAGCTCGAGCTCGGTTCGTTAACATTAACGAGCTCGGTTCAAGGCTCGAGCTCGGTTCGTTTATTAAACGATCAAATTTCGAACGAGCTTTTTTCGAGTCGATATCCGAGTAGCTCACGAGTAGCTCGGCTCATTTACACCCCTACATCCATAGCAGTTATGGATTCGATTTCAGAATCCATGGCGACACGCCATTTTTCAACATCCTTGTCCTGCACTGCCTCTTCGTAAGTCAGTGGGTCAGAATCCTCATGTCCGTCTTCCGGGCTCAAGTCCGAAGACTCACCCACGAACATGTACCTTTCTGGCTAGAAATAACTCTCCCACTACGATGAGGCATCAGTTTTGTGTCAGTAGTAGGTGTAGTAACTTGTGGTTCTGCACCTTGCACTGAAGAACGTGTTTGTGGTGCTGAACCTCTCACAGGTGCATCCACATCTACACGTTCCCCTTCCCTTGGAATCGTATTCTCGTTTTCAATTTCTTGAAGAACGATATCACTCCTTGACTTGTGATTACTCACATACTCGTCCTCTAAGAATCTAGCGTTGGTGCTAACAACGACTCTATAGTCTCAGGACAGTAAAAGTAACCACCTTTCGTTTGCCTGGGATACCCTATGAACAACATTACTTTTGACCTGCTTTCTAACATATCAGGTTCTTTCTACAGTACGTGTGCCGGACAGCCCCATACTCTAAACTTGCACAAACTCGGTTTGCGACCAAGAAAGAGCTCAGAAGGCGTCTTAGGAATTAATTTAGAAGGCACCATATTTAACACGTAAGCTGTTGTTTCCAATGCGTAGCCCCAAAACGAAATTGGTAAGTTTGCAAAACTCATCATTGATCTTACCATCTCTAGAAGAGTCTTATTTCTTCTTTCAGCTACACCGTTTTGTTGGGGAGTACCCGGTGCAGTCCAATGGGATGTAATCTCGTTATCTGACAAATACTGCAAGAACTCGTTACCGAGGTATTCGCCACCGCGGTCAGATCGCAGCGACTTGATAGTTTTCCCGACCTTCTTTTCTACCTCAACCTTGAACTCTTTGAATTTCTCAAAGCATTCAGACTTGTAGCAAAGCAGGTAAACATATCCATACCTTGAGTAATCGTCAATGAAAGTGACGAAGTACTCGTACCCTCCACGAGCCTGCGTGGACATCGGTCCACATAAGTCAGAATGGACCAATTCCAATACTTCCTCTGCTCGAGACTGACTAGCCTTCAAAGGCCTAGTTGACATCTTGCCCTCGATGCAGGATTCGCAGACTTGATAAAGTACAGTCCGGACTAAGTCCAATGTACCGTCATCTGCAAGTCGCTGAATCTGCTTCAAGCTGATGTGACCCAGTCTCAAGTGCCAGAGATATGTAAGATCCCCATCAGAAGAAGTAAGTTTTCTCTTTTTAGGTTTATCAATTACGGATGAATTACATGCAATACTTGCGGAAGACTTATGATTATAGTTAATAACATAGAGAGAATTATTCAGCATTCCATGACAGATAACACCGTTATTACCAATGATAGAAACACCACTATAAAAAATAACTGAATATCCATCAACGTAAAGTTTGGATACTGAAATAAGGTTCTGCCGAAAATCCGGCACGTACAAAATATCTCTCAAAGTTAAAACAGAATCATCAAAGTACAAGGTGAAATCTCCAATGGCAGCTGCACTCACTTGTGCTGCGTTCCCCATTGAGATGGTAACCTCATCATTCTTCAGCACCCTCTTCGGTGCGAACCCCTGCAAAATGTAACAAACATGATCAGTAGCTCCAGTATCCACTACCCACGAATGAGTAGAAACCAATGCTAAACATGTTTCCGTTACAAATGCAAATGACGTACCTTGTCTATTGCTTCCGCATGCGTTCTTACTTGAAGTGACACCAACCCTCTTCATCTCATTTTACCTCCTCTCACGTGATCTGCGATCAATCATATTCTTGCACACAGTATGAACCACATCTTTCAATGTGCCCAAGCTGTGCTCAAGATCTGATAACTCAGAATCCCATGAAGGTACAAAAGACTGTCCTGCCATGAGATCAGTAAGCAACTCTTTGAAAGAGTACTTACTTATCTTAGCTACATCCTCCTTAAAGTCATAGAATGAAAGCGGTAAAGAGTTCAGGATTATATCGATCTTAGCCCGATCACTGATACATCCACCTCTACGTGTGAACCGATTCATGGTGTTATCCATCATCATCACATGCAGTGTCACTGAACTGCCATCAACCATTCTCTTACAGACAAGATCTTTCACGAGATCACAGTTGATAGTTCGTTCCACTTCGCCCACTAAGTCCATCCAGATCGTAACAGAGCTACAATAGCCCATGTACTTGAGCTTCAGTTCTCTAGACAGGTTATCCGAGATTAAATTGTAAGTAAAATCTTCAGATGTCACCCATCTGTCATAGAACTCCTTCTCACGTATAGAGACTTTATGGTAACGTGGGGAAAGTGGCATCATAGTAGGAACAAACATGTGTTGCTTAATCAGAAGAATATACTCAATGAAGTATCTCCATTCATGCATGTTTGGACCAGTTAGAGGATTGAGAGCAAGTAAATGATCGATAGTAGACATTGACATATCGGAAACAATAAAGAATCTTAAATAAGAACATACATGTAGAACTTCGAAAACAAATGCATTGAAAACCTTTTAATAAATCAAATACAAATATTTTCCACTAATTGCCCAAGAAACCCCACCGCAAGCTACACTCGTAGACGTTTACGATGTCACCCTCAACCAGAACTGCGGGTTTTAAGCCCCAATTCATTTAATTTCACTATCATGTCAGGAACCTTTTGACACTAAAAATTAATAATCAGTGAAAACCTTAGACCAAACCATCTCTTAAGAACAGGGATGCAATTCTTGCATTATATTCTAAGATGCTTCTAAGCCATTAACCACAAATTTAACTCCGGCCAAAAGAGACAGTTTAGCATGGCACGTAACCATACCGCACAGCCCTTAGAGCTTTTGTTATCTGTAATTTAAATCAATCCTAGAATACTTGTGAAAGAGATCTACGCAAGCTACACTCATAGACGTTTACGCAAAACCCTCCCACTATTCTCATGATTTAAATTGTTTGTCTAGAAATCCCAACAACCGTACCCATGCACCTCTAGGAACTAGCAAGCTACACTCGTAGACGTTTACTAGAACGAGAGATACACTTACAGCCTAGGACCGCTTTGTGGAGGTCTATTGATTTTAATTAAAAAATCCGCTTAGTATTTTTCTTTTAAAAGGTTTCTTATAAGCGCACATATAATTTCTTTGTTATTATATTTTCCAAGTTTTTGCATGTAATTAAACAAGCCCAAAAATTCCCAAAATATAATCCAACAAGAAATTAATCACATAAGCATGCTTGGAAAGCTGTAAATAATAAAAGCGATAAACCATGCTTTTCCTATTATCTACACATGCTTAATTGTGCACATAAATAAATCACATATCATACAAGGGCAATTAAGGCAAACAAAAATTCCTCGTGGCCCCACAAAATAGGAAAAAATAAAATCCTATCTATTAAAATTTGAATTCTGAATTTAATAGATAAATTCAAATCTTCACAAATCTTCTAGGGCCTCCAAATCTTCAACCACCAAATCTTTTGGGCTTTAGGCCTTTGTGATCTGATGATTGGCCCAAACCCTAATGCAAACCCTAGGGTTTACACAGGATTACACCAACCACCAAAACATGAGCCACCGCGACGAGACAGCAACCGCCGACGATGATAGAGCCGCTGCCAGCACCGCCGCCCGCCGCCGCCGCCGCGCGCGCGTCGCGCACCCACGGCCGCCGTCCACCGTCCACGTGCAGCCCGCGCGCCTGCCGCCCGCGACGCACGCCGTCGCCCCCGCCGTCGCTCGTCGTCTCCATCTTCATTCTTCGTCCTCGACCCATCCAATTACAGATTTGAAAAATAAAAATTACAGAATAATCTATTCTATTACAATTTTTATCAAATCTATACTAATCACGAATTTCTCGTGAATTTACAAAATTAATTCGGCCCTACACGGATAAACTACCGCGGGCTGAATCATACGGGTTGCCACGAGGAACAAAAACCATCCACAATACAAAATAAAATTCATACATGCATATTTGAATTTATTGTATACAACAGAGCCACAAATCAGAAACATGGCTCTGATACCAATTGTAGGGATTTCTTGTGAACCGAATCACAAAATACAACTGAACCGGATCGATTTATGGATAATGCACACAATCAAAATTCACAATAAAACCTAGCATGCTCCTATGAATTTAATTCAATTCATGGATTGAGAGATTACCATAAATCCGTAGAGTCTGATCCGATCTTTCACGTTTGAATATCCAACTTTCAATTCAACCACGCGATTCGATTTAATCTGCGGAAATAGAAATTAGATATCTAATTTCTTGATAAAATCAAAAACAAAGAAAAGAAGGAAGAAAAGTTTTTGTTCTCCAGATCAGATCTTCAGGGCTGTATCCCAATGTTGTTCAGATCTGCTACTGGTGAGGATTCCACAGATCTGTGATGTAGGCCAGAGTCGAAATTCCTTTTCCTCCCTCTATAGTTGGCGCCGCCCAGCTCTCTCTCTCCCTAGGTTTTGACTGATTTGAATTATGATCAAGGTTGCTAGGGTTTCAGAGAGAGAGGGGTCTATTTATAGACCTAGGGTTTTATCCCTAATGGGCTACTGGGCTCCATTCCGCATATATTACTTGGGCCAGACCTGGGACCTAATGCAAATAATAAAGTGGGCCTATAAATTAATTAATTCTCATGTCCACAACCCAGCACACAATTAATTAATTAATATTAATTCCTTTTCACCATAGAATTAATACCGACCTACCCCTTTATTACCATGTTATGAGAACGGGCTGCATTAATTGAGAATCCCCATATTTAAGGTTACCGGACATTCATTAATTAATTAGAGCTTCTGACAAGCTCTATCTACAATTAATTAATATCTTATTATTCCTGAGTAGTACCATTCAAACCTTATCACTCGTGCCTGAACTTAATCAGCCTGCAGGACTTTGGCACGATGAATGTCATTAAGCTCCTCAGGGAATGTCCCCATCCTATTACTCGGATATGGTTACCTAAACCCAGTCTCAGGCGGTACTACACGAACTGTTGTTACCCAAGATGCGGATATACGAGCACGTTACTCAGGCTCTCCACCATGGCAAGTCAAAGCAACAGTCTACCCGTGCAAACCCCTGAACCTTCGTTAGGGTTTGGACTCAATCAATATCAAGATCTTGTATTCGCTGATGTCGGACAGTCGAATACATCTCACTGCGGTCCATCAATACGCCACCCTTACGTACCAGCATGTCAAGTAACCAAGACAGACTACTTATTCCGACAATACCGCAGCCATCCGGACAGACGTATCCTCATACGCTGTCTCGGCTGTGATCTAGTTTATGTCTCACTAGTGATCATACTATCTTATGCGATCTACTACACGCCGTATGATCATCCCTATCGGTGAGACAAGAGGATAACATTGTTACATACATGTAAGATTGTTTGACAGATAAGAGAAATAAACTGTTGTATCCTACTTATAATAAATGCTTTAAGTATACAAAATCCATCAAGATTTCCCATCACCTCATCGTAAACAACTGGAGCTCTTGAATACTTTGCATACAGTCTCTGCTTATCAAGGATCTTATTTCTCTAAATAGTGATCCTCGCCATATCCTCCACAATATTCCAAGGAGCAGTCATTCTTTCAGAGGAGAATTTAGAGAATTGAAGAAGTTGAGGGTTTTAATGAAATAATATCCAATACCTCGTTAAAAAAGCTTTTATAGACAAATTTGTGAGTAAATCGAAAAGGGTGCTAGGTCATTTCAATGCGGGAAAAGACTCTTTGTGATTCAGAGTCAGAAATGCTAAGTCGACACTCAATGCTCATCAATAAGTGGACATACAGCCAATAGGTCAAAAGGCTATGAGCTCAAAGTCAATAAATGGTTGAGCCTAAGATGTACGGTTTTTTATACTTCCCATTAAATCTTGAGGTTGGATTCGCGAACTGAGCAACCTAAAAAACTCTCCCAGCAGGTTGAGAAGGCGATCAGTTTTTTGTTGAAGACAGTTGCGAATTATCCTAGCAGTTTTAAGGAGGCAAACAGTTTCTCATTAAGGACAGTTGTGAATGGTCCAAACAGTTTGCTAAGGTGATTACATAAGGAAAACTTCCTTTGGTCGTAGGCGCGCATTTTGAATTTACAAGAGTAGTCGGCTGAAAGTCGTATTTAATGCAGAAGAGTCATGGCGAGTTATGCTGAGCCACGTCGACACACCCACGCGCATCTCGGACACCACGAAAGAATGGGAACAGGCACCACCTACATCAGTCCTCCTTGGAGCCGTTGATCGAATAAAGTGGGTTATCATCCTAGCTGTGGATCCTAATAGATCAAAAGCCCACTAAACCCTATCGATCATCATCTTCCTCATTTTCTCTCTACGATTTCTTTTCTTCACTCCTCCAAATCCGAGTGATTTCAACTCTTGACACCCTCAATCACCTACATTGCTCTTGATTATCAAGGGTAAAAAGCAGCAAGCTCACAAAGCCGAGGGTCCCAGCATTTTTGATAACTTCGAGACGATTAAGTCACGGAAGAGACGCCGCATGCAGATCTAATCCGAATTATGAGAGACGATGTTCTATCTTATGGAATCGAGAGAAAGTATTTTTGGCCGGTATAAGTTGTTAAAGAAAAGATTTTGAATTGGAGAGAGATTGGGTCAATCTCTACAGATGAAGAGATTGTCAATGAGCTAGTCAAGAAACTCACTAAGGAGAATATGCTGCGATTTCTGACACCATCCCCCAGGAGATTCAAACCCTATCGCGTTGTTGAGTTCTATGAGCACGCAATAATTGATAAGGATCAAAGATTTTTCAAGATGAAGGTCATGAAGAAAGAGATAAGGGTTGATCCTGATCTCATCGCCGAACACTTTCATCTACCCAAAACTGATGTTCATATTGTCAGTTATTTGGAGGAAGACAAAGAAGCGAGGAAGAAGCACTGGAACATGTGGAAGAAGGATGATTTCCAAGGAACTTTTAAGAATGCTACAAAAGTTTCCGAATTGAAGCCTTTCCACAAAACTCTCAGCAAAATTGCCCTTTGGATGCTTTACTGCGGCGTTCAATCCTTCTCGAGCTAGCCCAAATACGCCTTGATGATGGCTCTCGACGATGGTCCAGGTGGAAACTGGACTGAGTACATTTTTAAGCAACTGTTAGAGAATGCAAAGAAGAACAATGTCATTGGAGAAGATAGCAAATTCTCTTCAAACGTCAGTTTCGGCTTAAAGGTCGGCTATCTTATAGAGAGGTTGCTAGGTCTTAACAGAGAAGGAGAAGACCTTGTGCCATCAGATTCAATTCCGGCTAAGGATCCAGTCTACGTCTCGATCCAAGGAGATGATGGTGATGATAACGGAGATGACATCTTTGATAAGAAGACGGTAGACATTATGTCAGAAGCTAGCCTCGGTATCATCCCACCAGCTCAAATTACCGCAGGTGCCAAGAAGCCGAAAAAAACTGGCACCTCAGGTTCAGCTAAAAAGCCCAAGGGAACTACGTCCTCAGTTCCATGCAAGAAGAAAGGGCTTATAGACTTGACTGGCGAAGAGCATAAAACAAGGAAAAAGAGAGACAAGAAGCAGATGCAGATGGAAACCATTCTCGAAGGAGAATTGCTTTGTATCAAGAAAGGAAAAGAAAAAGCTGCTGAAGAACAACCTACCAAGAAAAGGAGTGGAGTTGGTTTCGAACTATCCATGATGACTGTAAAGAAGAAGCTCAAGTTTGATGAAACTCCTGAAGGTGTTGGCCAATCTTCCCGACCACAAGAGCCAATTGTGAACCCAGACATCATGTCTTATGAAGCATTTGAACGCCTTCAGCTTGAAGCTTTTGATATTCATTCAACCAATGAGCAAGCGGATTTTGATAACATGTTTTGCAGCTCTTCTGATTCAGAGAGATCACATCACAAAGGCCAGAATACGTTGAGGATGGCCACATAGCATCAGAATCAAGTGATGAAGAGGTCTCCACTCAGACAGTTGAAAAAGAAGACGCTCCCTTCTTGAATTAAGGGGGAACTACTCATGGGGATATCTCAACAGAAACTGCTGCTTAAGAAAGAGAAGAATCTACTCTAGAGCGCATCCGAGGATGGATAGCTGAATACCAAGCCGCAATGGATGCATCACATCTGATGCAACTTAAAGCAGCTGTCCAAGCTAAAGAATACAGAATGATTTTATCTCAACTGAAGGAAGCAGAAGAACGGGAACTTGTAAGGCTGAAGAAAGAAGAAGAAGTAGAAGAAGAAGAACAAGAAGAAGAAGAAGAAGAAGAAGAAGAAGAAGAAGAAAAGTTAAGGAAAGCCGAAGAAGCAGCTCTAGCCGGAGCAGTCCAACTCTCACATACGCTAACCCTTCTTGCAACTCCCCAGAGAGCTCTGGAAATCCTGTGTTCTTTCTTCAATATAAATATCTACTTTGCTGCCATTCTATTAAGACGTACTCTAGGAGAAAAGCTGAAAGAGTACGCCAGGAGGAAGAAGAAATTGGACGGCTAAATTGAGAAGATGAGCAGCGTAGAATCAAAATAGCTGCAGCAGCCGCTGAAAAGGCCGGGCAGGAGGCCGAAGTAGCAGCAGCAGCAAAAGCTGAAAAAATCAGAAAGGAGGCTGAAGAAGCCAAATTGAAAAGACAAGAGGAAGAATCAGCAACAGCTGCCGAAAGAGCAAGAAAAGACAAAGAGGCAGCAGTTGCCAAGCTAAGAGAAGAAGAGGACGCAGCCGCAACTGCTCATCAGCAACTGGACATGTACACTGCTACATCTCAGAGTCACACTGGCGGAGACTCAAGAGCAATCGTTGCCTCTGAAGACACCTTGTCTCCAAATCCCATATCTCTAGCAGCTCCTACTCTAACCCTTGATGTTGTTCGTGCCTTGCGTGAAGACATGAGGTAGGAATTCAACCAGCAAATCAAGACTTCCATGATGTCCATTTTTTATTTTGTCAAAAAGGGGGAAGAGAGGAGAGATGAACAATGGATAATGCAGTTACAGATGGTGGAAAGACGAGATGAACAGATGAGACTGCAGTTGGAGAGTATCAGGCAAACCAAAGAAGAGGAGATAAGAGTGTTCAAGGAAATGGCCATGACTATAGGCATGCAATCTGGAGCCTCGACCTCTGCTACCACTTCAAAGCCGAAAGATGCAGACTCCTCAGCTCAAGACAAAGAAGAAGATCAAGACAAGCCCAATGAGTAATGGGGTTACTAAATTCTTTTGTGTCTTTTGTAACAGTTTTAACTTTTCATGTACTTGTAACGAACACATATTATGAAAGGTTGAAAATTGTTGGTTTGAAGACAACTGCTCATTGTCTCATACCTTTGATGCCCTTTACTTAGCTGAACTCACATATTCCAGTGTGATCAGCAAAATATGTTGCTCTAATTTAATCTATGACAAATCAAGTAATATCCCTCCAATTCAGGGGGAAGATCAGTTAGAGTGGGTCGAGTTTTGAGGAAGCACAGTTCTGAGTAGTGTTAGAATCTCATATTTTGTAAACTCAGAGCAACTGCATTCTCAAGTTGACTTAGTTGGTATGGTTTTGACAACATCAAAAAGGGGGAAATTGTTAGGTATTGATATGAAAATCTCACCCTTAATTTGATATTTTGATGTGTCAAAACTGAATACCTAGGTCTAGAGTTATTACTTTTGTAATCTATGTATAGGACTATTGAGTTGTAATAGTTCGACAGGAAGCACTCAGCCAAAAACTGTGAAGACAGTTCAAGAAGCTTTATGTGAAGAAAACTGTGAAGACAGTTCGAGAAGCTTTATGCGAAGAAAACTGTGAAGACAGTTTAGGGAGTTTTATGGAAGAAAAACTGTGAAGACGGTTCAAGAAGAACCACATAAAACTGCCAGAGCTAATCAAAGTAATGAGCAAGATAACTATGCATGCAGTTTGGAACTGCCAACCACAAAACAACGCTGAAAATTGTGGACACAGTTTTCACACACGAGGATGTGAGAAACTGTCGAGGATATCTCACAGTTTCAAGACAAGAGGATTCACACAGTAGAGAGCACGTGAAAAATAAGGAGCTAAATAGTCGTAAAGTGGTTTGGAATCTCAGTGATAAGAAATGAAAAATCAGACAGTTATGACTGAAGTCTAACGTTGTTTGAGTCTGACATAACAAGTACAAAACTGTCTCAGAAAAAGCATGGTTGTGTTCAGAAAAAGCAGAGGAGCAGGTCTGCGACAACAAAAAGTAAGGTCGCTGATTGGACAACAGCTACATTGTATCTACTAGCTACTTTTCAATGTCTCGTCTATAAATAACAGAAGGACCAGAGAGACAACTACCGATCTTCGACAAATTCAAAGCTTGTCGTCAATCTACCGAATTTAAAGCTCAAACACATTTCAAGCTCTCAACCAAACGGCATTTACTCTGTGGTTCATTTACTGAACATGAGGCTTTATTACTCAAGGAATCTTCTGAGATTCACCGTGTGACTGTGAGTACGCAAGGATTAAGTCTCTGTCACTTAGTCTACATCCTTGGTGTTCTTACTTCTTAAGTAAGAACACAACAGCCTGGTTCTCAGACAAGGAACAGGTTCTTACGGGCGTTCGTCAACCTTTGTATGTTCTGGGAAGAACTCAACCATCCACCCACCAGAGAAGGAGAAGGGAGGTGTGTCCTCAATCCGTTTCCGACAACTTCCAGTTAGAAGAAGACTTGGAGAGGCTTCGAAGAACTGAAGAAGGAGTGAAGAACATCTACCTGGGCGAGTGATTCAGTTTGCTGCGAACGGTGGCTTTCGTGGTGATTGGCTATAGATTGTGAGGAGTGTATACTTCATTCTCTTAGTGAATTACCGAATTTATTTCTGAAGATTGGATGTAGGATTTAAAGATCCGAACCACTATAATATCGTGTGTTATTTACAGTTTTCGTTTATTTCTTGCATTACTCAGTTTCTAACTGTGCTTTGAAACCTTCAATGCTTCTCTAAAGTGTTGAAGTGTATATTTGAAAACTGTTTACTTTAAACTGCTAGTTAAACTCAGTTTTATAAAACCTAAACTAGGAAACTGACCCCCTAGTTTTGGAGTGCAACCCTTAGTAATATTTTCGCTGCACAATTAAGATAACTCTGATCAGGGACCAACATCAGTTCACTTTGATGACAGTGGGTTGAGTGGATTATGTCATTCCAGTTGTTCATCGTAATTCAGAAGCGGGTCAACTTCCAATTATAAAATGGTAACAGATATAATATAATACATGAAAAGTTGCAGTGTTATAAAATGTTTTGGGATAAACATGGTAACTATTTCAATAAAATCTCTTGGTTTATCTCTGTGTGTGTGTGTGACATAGCATTCATATATAAACATGTACATTTTTGGCCATGTCACCACAAGGTACATTGTACTCAGCTCCTTGCATTATTTTTAAAATGCACAGGTTAGTAGCGAGGATAGGAATGCAGCGGTGTAAAGGCAAAGAAATTATGAAATAAAAGCAAGATCCTGAGATATGCATCTTCATATGCATATAT
This sequence comes from Plectranthus barbatus, assembly GCA_026898455.1. Lineage (NCBI taxonomy): Eukaryota > Viridiplantae > Streptophyta > Magnoliopsida > Lamiales > Lamiaceae > Plectranthus > Plectranthus barbatus. The sequence goes on from JAPKLW010002199.1 coordinate 58,317, forward strand.
CGGCTACGTGAATCCCCGCTGCATTGAACCTCTGATATATATTTCTTCCCTTTTTGTTGTGCAATAATTGAGAAATCTAATTCACTGCTTCTTGACACAACTACATGTTGCACGAAAAGTTTATCTTTCGTAGCAACACTTTTGCATGAATGTGTGATAGGATGTTGAATGTGATGCATGATCCTTTATTATTAGTCCTTTTATCTGTTTATCAAGTCTTCCACTATTAAAATAACTAACCCACCTGTAGCGCACCCCGAAAGTTTGGGAAGGCAAGTCGGGGGCATTATAGTCATTTTGTGCGCGAGCTTGTTCAAACGGGTGGACTTACTACAAAGTTTGTCTTCGCTCCAAATAGCAGATATCTTTACCAGGAGCTTGTCTCGTCCAACTTTCGAACTCTTTCGGATCAACCACTGCATCTCTAGTAATCCGACGTTGAGCTTGCGGTGGGTGTTGGCAATATTCCTGCAGATTTAAATGATCAAGATATATCTATAGATATGGATAATTCTTGTAAATAGATTTTAGATATTACTGTTATATTCTTTTCATATTTTCATGCATGCACTATAACTATATATACCTCCTTTGGAGATTCAGTTTAATGAGAAGAACTATTTTATTTACATTAACAATAATTATGATTATATGAACCAACCAAATTCACCATTGAAAGGGGATAAGGAAGATATGATGCACTAGGTGGTATCGAGGTTTGACAACGAGTAGCCAAATGGTGAGAATTGTAAAAAGTTTGAGGATATTAGAAATGATCGTGCCCACTTGGATTCTCGAAATTATATGGAGCTCGAGCTTGGAGCAAAGGCCTTTACCAATTTCAAAAATAATTTTCCATTACTCTCTTTAAATGTATCCCAATCGAATGAGAAATCTCATTTCTCTATTAAAAACAAGAAATGATACGAGTCTTCAAAACTATGGAGTCTGAATTCTTGAAAAGGACTACCTTTTATTTGATACATTTCAATAAATATCAAATGGTAAAAAAATTGGACACAGTTTCACCAGTTTTTTTCTTAGCTAGTGGTTGTCGGACTGAATCAATGGTGTAGGACCGCCACAAAATGCTATGGCAGTTTTCGAGATAGAATAATCGATCCAAAAACTTATTATAATATTTTGTGTCTATTAATTAAAATAATTTGCAAAGGATTTTTTTAAAGATGCGGGTTGGTTAAAAGTCTGCTAAAAAACATTCAACATAAATCCTAAGCAAATAAAAGGGAAAATAGGGAAATATATCTTTATGTTTCACAAATTAGGAAAATATATCCCCAATTTTTATGTTAGGGAATTATATCCCCAAATTTTGTTTTGTTAGAAAAATTTATCCTCTATTAGTAACGGTGTTAAATAATTGATGATTCACCCGTTAAACTCCACGTGGCACACACATGACACGCACGTGGCAATGACATGGCATTAGTTGTTATTTTCTTTCCACCTCATAAAAACATTATTTTTATTAATTCATTTTCTCTCAAAATATAATTTCTTCCTCCCTTCAATTCTTAATCCCGTCTCTAGCCCCAAGTCTGCCGCTGAACCGCAGCTTCACCAAAATATCATCTAGAAACCCTTTTATCTCCGACAAAGGTAATCAATTAATAGGACAAGAAATAAAATTATTTAATCTTGGATGAGAAAATATGCAGGTACGTTGCAAGGGGGGAAAATGTAATGTTGTCGGAGGTGCGTTCTATAAGTTTTGGATACGTGACTCTGACCGGGCAGCAGACACTGGTGGTTGTGGCGGAAATTTAAACTGGGTTGCTATAGCTTCTACTCGAAGTAGCAATATTTTCCGACACTGTTGTGGATGGAAGACCCAGAGGGATGCAACAGGTACACATTGACGAAGGCGAGTTGGATTGGATGGGGAGCGTCAGCGAGGCTGATTGAGAAGTAGCGGCTGTGGAATTCCTCCCATTCTTTCACAATGGACACTCATAAGATAATAATTAGTTAATTTATGTTCGCTTAAATGGGTCAACTGCGACTTTGCCCAGAACCACATATCGCCCATCGCAGCATACCTGCATATATGCTCATCCAAGATTAATACAATTTATTTTTTGGAGGTGAGGCTTCTTAATGATATTCCGATGAAGCTGCGGTTCAACGGCAAGGACGATCTGGGTCAGATTAAGATTAAGGGAGAAAGAAATTATATTTTGAAAGAAAAAAAACTTAATAAAAATAAAGTTTTTGTATGACGTGGAAAGAAAATAAGAACTAATGCCACATCAATGTCAAGTGTGTGCCACATAAAGTTTAACGGGTGAATCATCAGTTATTTAACACCGTTACTAACGGAGGATAAATTTCCCTAACAAAACAAAACTTAGGGATATATATATTTCCCTAATTTGTGCAACATGGGGATATATTTCCCAATTTTCCCCAAATAAAATTATCTATTTTGATAGTAATATTAATTAAGTTGTTAATATAGGACATTAATTAAATGTTTGTTTTATTTCGACTTCCTCAAAATCTCTCCTTGCACATGCCAAGGTAAAACCACATTAAACAACAAATGGGAAGATCTATGTACGTTGATATATTCATCATGAAAAAATTAATAAGTATATTTACAATAACTTAGTAATGTCTAATTAAATGCTGAAAACATAGAGAAATAAATTTATCCATTATGTTAATTATAGTTAGGGTTGAGGATTAAGTCAGATTTCTTAATCATTTCTTAAGGATCTGATGTCTGTAGCCTCCAATTTTTTATTTAATTTAATTATATGCTACTCTTCCCTTATTTCATTATTGATATAATATATAGAACTACATTAGTAAAGTTAAAGATCGGGACATTATATTAATTGGTTCAATCGGGACAAAACTCTTGATATCTTTTTATTTCTTCCTCTCTAATTCAAAATCCAGCTCCGAGCAGTTATGCATGGTTAGTCAGTAACAATATTTCATATACTTGAAAGAGAAACTCTACATATGGATGGAAATGAAAAGAGATACATTAACAATGGAATTTTTATCAATGGGTGTTACTGCATAAGAAAAGGAATTCTAATACATAGAAATTCGATGAGCATGAACATCTGCAGCATTGTATATTCTAACTCAGGCTCTCCCATTCGTGATACTCCTTGGGCTGCTACCGATCAACTTTGAAATCAAATGGGCCGCCAAGTCCCACAGTCCCATCGCAACGCCGCCGCTATAGTAATGAGAGACGGCATCCTTGGAGTATTATTGGCTGATGAGAAAGAGGGGAAATTTAGCAAGTGAGTTTTATAGGCGAAAAGGGTGTAATTTTTTATGCATGTAAAAGTTATTTTTTCTTGAATATTAATTAGGGTTTTATTTTAATGGACGACGCTCCATCTTCCATTGATCCATTCCACTTTCCAATAATTCTGCAGCTAATAATATGTACTTGGGAATTTGCAACATAAAATACAAGAAATAAATATAATGTGAAGTGTTGCATTTCCTTCTTTTGTTTTTTTCGGAAATTTAATTTTACATTAAATCTCTTGCATCTTAGATTTTGACTTCAACCCATTTGTCGTGGACACTCATTCATTATCATGTAAATGTTCATCATAACTCATCATGCTTCCTAGAAATATTTATATATAATAAAATGAGATTTTTAAATATCGAAGCTGGAATAGCTCAGTTAGTTAGAGCGTGTGGCTGTTAACCACAAGGTCGGAGGTTCAAGCCCTCCTTCTAGCGGGCGGGTGTTTTGTTTTAATAATTTAGATTATTTGATTTGGGCCCAAAAAATAAAAATGGAAATTAAAGTAGCGAATTTATTCTAGCGGGTGTTTTGTTTTAATAATTTAGATTGTTTGATTTGGGCCCAAAAAATTATTTTAAAAAAATGGAAATTAAAGTTTTAGCGAATTTATTCGTTTTAATAATTGAGATTGTTTGAATTGGGCCAAAAATTATTTTAATAAAAATGGAAATTCAAATTCCTATTTGTTAGAGCACAACGGGAGATGTGCTTGGCCAATTTCTCTTTCTCGTTCTTTTTATTTTGGAGTGGAGTGAAGAGATAAAAAATTCTCTTTCTCGTTCTTTTTATTTTGGAGTGGAGTGAAGAGATTAAAAAATAATATAGAAACGATTTTTTTTGGGAAGCAAGGCTTCTCTTGTTGATGGACAAATGATTTAGCATCTCCAAATTCCCTCCTCGAGCGCAGAAATTGGATATAGTTGTGCAATCTTGGAGATACTTGCACTTTTTGGTATTAGCTATTGGAGGCAGTGGCGGATCCAGAAAAATGTCGTAAGGGGGGCTGAATTTTTTTTTTTGGCCTCCACCTTAACTTCAATTCTTTTATATCATATTTTCATCATTTTTTTCATCTTTACGAGGGGGCTATACCATAAAATGTCGGATCACGACACTATAAAAACGAAAAAAAATTCGGGCTAGCCCCCCCTAGCCCTTATGTAGATCCGCCACTGATTGGAGGGGGATGTCGTGCTAACCTAGTTAGGATGACATCCCTCTTTCGGACTCAAGACTACTATCGGTATGATCGTTTTGATTGTTGATTTTGTTGGGCTTGTTTTGGTAGGTTTGATATTTGGGCCACTGTTAGGCTGGTCACCTTATAGTGTTCTTAGATGTCGCTCTACCGCCGGGGTATGCCCCGTGTACTTGTATTTACAGGGTCCTCTCAGGTTGTTGTTCCGATGGTCACGATGTTGGTGAACCTCAGTTTTGTCTATTTATCTCTGGGGTATGCCCCTGTGCTGCTGTAAGGCTACGGCCTCAACTCGGTTTACATTTATGCTATTATCTTTTCGCCTTAACGATGAAGTCATTCCTGGAAATTTAGTAATTATGTGTTTTATTTTTTATCAATTGATCATGGGAAAAATATAAATAGTGTACTCAATTTATAAAAAGAATATAAAGAGACAATACAATTATGTGGGAAAAAAAAAATCCATCTCATAACAAGATTCCCAGATACTGCTACAAAAACAAATTTCCAATAACTGAGAAACTGCTAAAACACAAGCCTAGTAATCAAACAACTAAGATCCCTCTGTTTTCTGCTATTTTTTCAACTATCTTCTTTCATTTCCAAATTCTTCTACAAGAATCCTGAGTATAGATCATTTCCAGGCTTAAATCACAGACAAATAATTACAGGGAAAAAGGGAATCACCTCAGGCTGCAAGACATAGTGACATTCATTACTACAATCTTAAAGTGCAAATCCTACTGATCAAATGCTGAATTTCTCCTTCATGCGATTGATAAGCTTAAATTTTTCTTCAGCTTCAACTAGCTGACGGATGTCAGATCGTGAGGCTCGGTCTGGATGAAAAGTGAGCAAGGCTCTTTTGAAAGCTGCCTGTACCTGCAAACATCATCAATTTCAAGTAAATATCTAAATGACAAAAATGCACCTTCTTAACATATGCAGGACATAATTGCTAACAACTAAGGATTTCTCATTGCATAGAACATATAGAACCCAGCATAAATGGATTCCTCACGACTATGGATTTCTCACTATCAAGGGTCAATGGTGAAGCCTATCGAGCCCAGCATAAATCACAGTTGAATATCTTATGGAGTCTACTTCTGCAACTCTTATAAAACAGCAGCTACGTTCACCAATCCTATAATGCCTAGCTAGCACGATTGAATGCAACAGATTTATCAAAGTACAAATTAAGTCAGTGTTGATAAGACATACTAAAGGGCAGCAGGTAAAAATATTTCTCAAAGTGAGTGTAGCAAATATGATGGTAATGAAAATTGGTGTTTTGGCTGTTGCAAAAAGTAGATAGGAATGTGAATACAGCAAACATCAAATATAAAGCAGCTATTTCAGCCAACCTCTTGTTTGGATGGATAAGGCCAATTGTCCACCCGGATTCCTAATGAATGCAAAAGATGAGCCATATTTGGGCACCCAACTTCCAGTTTCTTGAGCTCAGTTCTAACTTCAGTGCAAATTGTATCCTTCAGGTTCATATTCTCCTCATCCTAAAAGTAAAAATTACTTAATCAGTCTATTCAGAAAAATTCAATGTGTAAATCCTCCAAATTACAGTGTAAGCTGTAATAGTTGAAAATTGCAATTCAGCAGACCTTCTTCTGAATGCTCCGTACTTCCTCTAAACGCTGCTTCAATCTTCTTTCCATATCCAACAAACGCATGCTTTCAGCTTTAATTCTCTTCCGCAACCGCCGTTGATTTTGTGCTTCTTCAGCCTATAAAAAAAGATGCATCATTCAAAATATATCTTTAAAAAGAAAAACCTTGATATCAAGTCCAATATTTTATTCCAAATGAACACAGACAGAATGATTTAATTACAAAAAAACTAGGATTAAATACACAAGATGCTATAATTTTCAAAACAGCCTGAGCATCTGTTGCAGATATATTGATAGATAGATATGCCTGTTTTTTTCTGCAGTTGTCTTGTATGTCCTTAAATTAATATAGCTATTTAGGTTATAAAATAAAGGGATGGACCACAATATTGTTAGTTACTGTTTGTTCTGTTATTTAAGTAGTAGGGTTGGAGTCATTTAGGAATATCAAAACATAAAAAAAAATTGAGTAAGAGGCACCAGATGTATAAAGTCTCTTAAGAGTTCTTGATGTTATTCTTTCAGCTATTTAACATGTGTTCCAATATATTTTTATAGAAGTTTTCTGTTGTTATGTTTCCATAAACTCTTAACTATATCATCATCAGATTATACTTTTTTATCAGAAATGCATCAAGCAGAAAAGTGAAGATTGTAAACCTGGATCTGCAATGCTTGCTGTCGGGAAGCCCATTCTTCCTCCATTGCCTTTTTGTAGTCATCTGTTTCCTTAAGCCGTTCACGGTCACTAATTATACAGGCATCAATATTGGACAGAGAACTATCCCCTTGATGCTTGGTTTCATTGAGAAATGGCATCTCAGGGACCAGAGGTATCTTTTCATTATGGCTACCTTTTTCACCTTTTCCTGAGCCAAGGAAACTCTTAGACAAAAGGGATTTTCCAGAGACATCAACTGCTTTGCATAAGGGAGTTGAATAATGGTCGGACTTTTCACCAGATAATGCTGAACTATTAGATGAATGCCTTCTATGCAATGAAAATTTCATCTCTTCAGCACCACCAGTAGTGTCTGACTGCCTGCATTTCCCATTCTCCCTTTCGTCAACACTTCCTGTAGCCTTCCCGTGAAACTTATAATCAGGAAAGGCCGTGCCTCCGTTGACCTCAGTTCCAAGTGAATATCTTGATTCAGCATTTAGGTGGTCCTCATTAATTCGTGAGGTTGTACTATCATAGCCATCACATCCTGAATATATGTTGTGAATACCTTTCATTCTCTTGGAGAAAGCTTTTTCCCACATTGCTTGAACCTCCCCAGAAAAATCTTCTACTAAATCACAGTCAAGATAATCATCATCATCAGATAAATCACATTCTGAGTCGGTATCCAAGCCATAGTGGTTTCGTGTAGAAGCTTTCCCAGAATATGTACGTTTGCACTTTGATAACCTAACTGGTGTTGAACTGTCGTGAACAAATTGGCAATCGTCATCAGAAGAATTTCCAAAGTTACTAGCAACATGAAAAGATTCTCTGTCCAAAGAGGTGCCAGCACAGAAGCTGGCATTGTTTACACCAAAAGGACGGCTTGTGTCAGGAGTCTCATCATCATCAATGTTTATGACATTTCTAAACGGCCATTTCTCATCTTGGTTTTTCTTTGGCAAAGATTCAGTAATGTCAATGATAACAACGTTATTGAAATTTTCCGAATCAACATCTATCAGAATAACATTATCAGCTTCCTCATTATTCCTGCACCTCCTCAATGTTTTCTTTCCCGATAAAGGTCTAGGATGCGAATGACCTACGGATATTCCACTCATTTCCTACTACAAGCCAAGAAAAAAAATTAACTTGCAATCGACAGGAAGAACATGAAAACAACATTCAAGATAAGCAAGAAATCAGAACCAAAAGTCCAGGCTGCATAATCACCTCGAACTAGTAGTGACTGTAAAATGATATGGTAGTTTTATATACATCGAAGACATTGTTAGCAAATTAAGTTTCTTCACAAAACATTCAAGAAAGAAAGGACACACCGTTGAAATTGTCAAACCAGTTACAAAAATTCAATGGCTGAGCCAAGAAAATTTATAATCATAACAATGTGTAAGACTTCCACAGACAGGAGGGACGAATTATGCAAATAACAAATTAAATGGTCAAATAAAAATATCCTCCATGTAAACTAGTACCAGAAAAACTCGTATAACATCAAATTCATGATCTAAGGTAATTCAAGCAAAGCAAGCCTAAACAATGTGCCGTCCTTTTTTTTTTTTCCTGTTCCACAATTCAAGACATTAACAGGAAAAACCCACATCTAGAACTCATACTTTGCTATGTAAATAGAACATTTCTTGCATAGCTTATGGGCCCAATAAAAACATCCAAGTCGCTCAAAAAACTACCACTGCCATTGAAACGCTAAGCATGCAAAGAGATGCAAATCGACATATGTCTAATTAATGGATTCCGACGCCAAACCCCCACTAAATAATTGAGAAAAATAAATAAATTCATAAATCAACAAAACCTTTCGCCACCAATAATCTAACAGGCTTAAACCCTAATCAGTCCCCATATAGAAATCAAGAATCCCCGATTAAACCCTGTCTGCATATTGCATAAATCATAAGCCCTAATTACAAACAACAAAGTTATCATTCAATTGCTTACAGGAGAAACCAATAGGCATTTCAAACTTATACCTGACGAAAGATAGAACCCCAACAGATTCTACAAAACAAGAGACGACGCAAATACACACAGTAATGGAGAGTTGACGATGGAAATCATTGATGTAGTACCCTAAAAAAAAGGAATTCAAGAAGTGAGGGATTTTGACATTAGGAGAAAAACTCAGGAGCGCCGTGAAAGATTTTGGTCGGGGAGAAGTAAAATTGATTGAATCACTGATTAAAATAATTGGACTGAATCTTTCCAACGAGGCAAGGGTAATTAAGTAATTTCGATCCGTAAAATTATTACTACTAGTTAAAAATAATACTTAAATAAACTTTTAATATTATATTTATATTAAAATATTAATTAATTTATTTATTTATAATACTAACTTTAAATATTCTCATTTTCTACAAATTTTCAAAGATATAATTGTAAATTACGAAATAAATACTAAATATAGAAATTGAATCAAATAATTTGAAGATTTTAAAATAATAACACTAATAATTAAAAGAGTGGGTTATATTATTATAACTTGTTAATGCTTCATTTAATTTTACATAAATATAACTTCCCCATAATTGAAAGAATGCGAACGTTATTTTTAAAATTTGAAATATACAATTTTTTTTAATAAGTGTACATTAATCTTAAATATCGATTCATTTTCTTTTTTTCTACCACTTACTATGTTTTGTATTTCCAATAAAATAATGGATCAATTTAGAAACAATCTATCAACAAATTAAAATTGAATATGTATTTTATATTCAACAAATGTTAACTATTATTACTTCACATTTAAAAGGATACAAATTATTTGGTAGATGTTCGCCTCGTCTATATTCATATAGACGATGTGCATTGTCGCGTTGTCTCTGCTAATATATAAGTATACAGGGCGCAACCCTCATTCGACATTCGACGCCTGCATATACGATGTTGACGCCTCCATGCCGTCTTCCCCATCCATCCGTCTAACCACATTGTTCGCGTCGTTTGTCGCCGCTCGTCCGTTCTCTGTCGTCTTCCTTTGTCGTCCGGCCGCATCGATTCCTGCTGTCTTCCTCTCCCGTGCCCTAAATTGATTCATGTCGTTTGTCCGCGTCGATTGCCGCCGTCCGTCCGCGTTGATTGTCGTTGGTCGTTCGCGTTGATTGCCGGACTGTATTGCTCAATCCCTGCATCGGCCCTCAGCCCCTCTGACCGTCACCCATGTTCTGTAAGTTATTATTATTCTTTCTGCATAAACTGTCTGAAATTTCTTTTCATGTTTCTGATGGATTTATATACTGAAAGCATTATGATTGGTATATTATGTACAAGGTTTATTGGTTAATATACTGGAAATCATAATTGTTGTATGTTCATCTCCTGTCTGAATTAACACACATGTGTCGCAAACACAATTATCCTCTTATCTCGTCGATAGGGAGATCATACGGTGTGTAGAAGATCACGGAATATCGTATGGATCGTTTGACCTAGCGAGATATAAATAGTCATCACAGCTGAGACAGTTCCAGGATAAACTGTCGGTGTAGGCTGCAGCATATGCGGATAAGCATCTTATCTTGGATGTCTTGGTATGCTGGTGTGAGGAACACATTGATGAGGACCTAAGTCGAGATCGATTCTTTTATCTGACATTAAAAGAATCTAGATCTCTATGACTCGATGGAATCTTAAGCCTATATGATGATACAGAAGTGTACATATATTGTATATCACTTTGAGTTGTAGAGAAGGTTCTAGTTGAACCTGTACATCTGCAGTCTTGGGTGATATCAATTTGTGTATGACTGTCTGGTATCTGAACTAGGTAACCACATCCAGTATAGGATGGTGACATTCCCTGAACAGCTCAAAAGGTTCGTTATGCTAAAGTCCTGCAGGCTGATTAAGTTCAAGCATAAGTGAAAAGGTTTGAGTGGATTGATTCAGGAATTAAAGATGTTAATTAATTAAATAGCTTGTCAGAGCTTAAATTAATTAACGAATGTCTGTAACCTTAAATGTGGGGATAAACCGAGTCCAATGCAACCCGTTCCTCAAAACGTGGTAGCAAATAGGTAGGACAGTATTGATTCTCTGGTGGCATGAATCAATATTAATTAATTAATTATATTCTGGGTTGAATATGGGAATTAATTAATTGATAGGCCTTATTTGCTATTTGCATTCTGGTCCCTGGTCTGGCCCATGATAACTCAAGCCCAATAGGAGCCTAGAATTTCCTATAAATAGGCCTCAGTTCCTCAGATCTCAACACACCTACAACACCCAAGATCATAAGTTGCACACAGCAAACTAGTATTTGGGAGCTTAAGTGATCGACTAAGATCTGAGAACGAGGAGGAAATTCTGCTTCTCAACCGAGCAAAGGATCTGATAGATAATCTTCACCAGATTTTCAGATCGAGTTGGGATACAGATCAGAAGATCAGATCAGGAGGATTCTTCTTCTTCTCTCTCCTCTCTTGTTTTCAAAAATAATCTTTTATTTTCTATAGATTAATTTCCTCAATCTGTTAGGAAATTAAATCTTGGTGCGTGGGAAAGATCAAAGGGCATCTCTGCGCACGCATTCTTCAGAGTTCATCGATCCGGGTATTCCGCATAAACCTTCTTATGCATAATAATATAGGAGCGTGCTAGGATTGTTCATAGGCATAGCAATTTATTTTTGATATCCCAATTAACGATCCTTGGCAAACGGACTTCGTGATTCAGTTCACGAATCCCTTCAGTTTCTTCGTTCAATTATGCGATATCGTTTTCTCCTGGTGCTGGTCCAGTGCCTGCTATGCTACTTCCTAAAATTTTGAGTATTTCTAAAATTTGTCGAACTCAAAGAGGGAGCTCAAACTGGCCATTGGAGTTGCTCGATTTTGTTAAAACTGAAGGAGATACGGGACTTACAAGAATCTGTTGTTGAAGGTGAGATAATCTCAGATTTTAGAGATTTATTTTCTTAGATTCTTGGTTTGGACGATATAGTTGTATACAGAGTTCCTAGCTAGTAATCTTGATTTATATAGGGGACCGACTATTATAGTTAAATTGAGGATATGGAAGGATTATGTTTTGAAACCATGAAAAACATATGTTTGGGGTTGATTAATTCAGAAGCAGAGTTGGGTGATCATGAATTGAGCTTAGGGCTGAAGCAGGTTTCTGATTTGAGTTGAGTTTTTAGAATGCATACAAGGTGTTTGTTGTAATTTTAGAGTGAACAACTGAAATTTTTATGATTAATTTCTGAAAATCTCTTGTTGAGTGTTTTCTCGTTCATAAGCTAGACCATTTTAATCTCGGTTTATGTGTTTACGATCATATTTTGATACATCTATATATATATATATATGTATATATGTATGTACCTAAATTGGGAATTTTTTCATTTCGTCTGTTTAAACTTCGAAACTTTAAATTACTGCTTCTTATGTTTTCTGAAGAGGTGAGCATGTGTCATAATGTTGGTTGTAGGTAATATCCCCAATAAAATCGAGAATTTCCTGCCCCCTTAATATATTTTCTTCATTTTTAGGTTTTGAAATAGTTGTGATCCATAGATTAAAATATAAGAATGGAGAAAATGAAACGTAAGATGAATTGTATAACTGTGTGAACTTATTACAAGGCATTCTAGTAGCAAGAGAGCAATCTCGGAATCTATTTCCTATCGTTGGCTTCATTTTTGTTGATTGCTTCTTTAGAAGGTTAATTAATTGTTGGATAGTTCATAGCAATTATGTGGTTTGATATGCATACTCCTTTTCCTGTTTGGTTTTCATTATTGGATTGGACTTCATTTGTTATCTTTTGGTGATTGCTTAACATTTTGGGAATTTCCCGAGCTTTCAATTGTATGGTTATTACTTATTTATTGTAGGGAGGTATGTTTTATCTATGTTCTAAATCTATATGAGGGAGAAATGGTTCATTATTTCAACTGAATTTCACTGTAGTATAATGATCATGCTTCTTTTGATGTCTTTTTATCCTAGCATGACTGCAGTTCTAGTTTTGACTGCATTAGCCAGATTTATGGTTCTAATCTACACAGATTACATTTTAGATATGAGCCATAAGTTTCATACCCTTCTTTCAGGTTTGACACATTTGAAAGAGATGGATCTTTCAAGATGCTCCAAGATATCAGATGCTGGAGTTAGACATTTATTATCACTTCCAGCCCTTGAGAAGTTATGGGTCTCTGAAACAGGTGTTACTACAGATGGTGTCACAATTCTTGCTTCATTGTCTAACTTATTGCTCTTAGACCTGGGCAATTTACCTGTCACCGATTCAGCTCTGAATTCTCTTCAGGTGCAAAATCTCTCCCTGGTTCTCTAGTTTGCATGAGAGCTGTAACTTCTGCAGCTACACTTAAGTGTTTTTTGTTCATTCAACCCTCTTATTAACTTAGCCAAGTTGTTCTAGCAATACTACTAGTAGAGATGCAGTGATAATTATTTTATTTCCTATTTTGTATAGATTTTTTATGATCATGATGCTCAGACAAATAATTGAAAACTCTCACTGTTCTAAATCAATATCAGTCTTCCAATTTTTAGATGAGTGCTTCTAAAGTAGTTTTTGCTATTTATTTCCTGAGAATTAAGATGCAAAACCCCACGATATACTGCTAATTGAATACAGGTTTGTTTTGCTAATGAATCTTCAGTGAATATTTCGAAGCATGCACATCTGCATGCACCTTTTACCATTTTGAATTATTTCTTCAAATATTAAAAATAAGTTTAATGGATTTTGATGCACTTACAGTGGTTGTTTCTTATAATTATGTTTTCTATTAACCATCTATAAGTGTTTATATCTGTCATTTTTGGCCAAGTATGTTGAGACTCAAGAATGACATAGCCGACAATGTACAGGCTCTCACAAAGCTGCAATGTTTAGACCTTTGGGGCAGTGAATTATCCAATGAAAGTGGGATTTTATTCAAGATGTTACCAAATTTGAATTTCTTAAACCTAGCTTGGACCAATGTAACAAAGTTGCCGAATTTGCCCTCTCTTGAATGCCTAAACATGAGTGTTGGGAATTATTCCTAGATTTATGTTGTAAATCTCCCTTTAGATCAAATTGTAAAGGTTTTGTTGAATCAAAGCCTTAGTTAGTTTGGTGGATCATCGCTGAAGTCTAGCATAGTCTAGCAACTCATTTGTAAAGTCTTGTTTAGGCCATATATCGAGTTGTAATAGATTAGAATGCTTGAGGAAGATTGTTGAAGGATTCAACAATTGAAACGAAGGAAATCAACTTAGCAAGATTCTGAATGCTAGGATCGTTCTCAGCAGTCAGGATGACATTGGCTGCTAGAGTCGTCAGCAGACAGAAATGACTGCTAAGGAAGTAGCAATCAAGTGCTGAGAAGAATGACTGCTAAGGAATTGGTAATCATATGCTAAGAAGAATGACTGCTAAGGAATACCTACTCAGCAGTCAGAAGTATAGAGATAGCAGAATGCTGAAGGAGTCAGCATTCACTATTACTCAGGAGATTGCTAGAAGTTGTAGCAATCAGGAATCAAGACCAAAGTTCTGAATACGCGACTGCTGAGGAGTCAGCAGTTGGATACAAAGCAAGACTGCTAGAAGATTTCAGCAGTCAAATGACTAAGGACTTAGCAGAGTGCTCCTAGCATTCTCCGAGAGAATGCTAAGCAAGGAAAAATCCAGCAATGACTGCTAAGACTACCGTTCTGGCAAAAGGTACAACCAAGGACGAATAACTTTCTCGAAGTAGGTGAAAAAGCACTGTACCAAGTCGGAAAGGACAAAAAGCAAGTAGCTCTATTGGACAAAGAAGACGGTGTGTCTAACGGGTATAAAGATTCTAAAGTTTGAATCTCCAGATATAAAAGAGAAGTCCAAAAACAGAGAGAGACCACTACAACTGCTGCTCATACACTTTGCGAAAGATAACTTTTACAAGCAAGACAAAGCAAAAAGAAGTAGTCAGTTGAGAGCACGTAAAAGAGACAAGAAGAATCTCAAGCTCTCAACATCGAGTGTCAAACATTGAATATCTGACACTGCATTCAAGAGGAGATTCCTTGACTTTGTTCAAGGATCAATCATTGGGAACTTCCATACTAGGAAGCATCCAGCAGTCATATCTCTGAAAAGAGATTGGCTAAGACGGGCTTTTGCCAAAACCCCCCATAAGAGTTCAGGAAGGAACTTAAAAGCTTCCATTGCAGCGAGGATAAGTTTTACGAAGGTGTCGCCCTTGACTTAGCCGCAGCTGCCGAGAGATAAAAGTGACGGAGGATAGCTCTGTAGTGGTTGGCTCGAAAGCTCACCACCTGCTACAAGTGACCAGCAAATCCTTGTACTTTGATATATCTTTTTAGTGGAATTCTCAGTGTTCAACTGAGGAGTGGACGTAGATCTTAAGGATCGAACCACTATAAATCTTGTGTTCTTGTTGTTGCTGTTTTATTGTTTCCAATGTTGATTTAAAACCTAGCAACCTCAAGTTGCTAGAGTATATCTGAAACAATCTTAACTCCTACTTCGAGCTAAACATTTGAAAAGAAACTAAGTGCAAGATAACTTGAACATTCCTCTGCATTTGTTAATTAGTCTTCCGCTGCTTAACAACGACTCTGATCAGGGACCAACAATGAGTAACTGCACCATAGATTCTCTATCTAATGGAGAGGACCGCAAACCTCATCTGGAGAAAGTTATATTGTCTGGGGCTTCAATTAGTAATATTTTTTAAGCCTTCCAATTTGTTGATACCAGTAGACTTTGTTTCTTTGGATATCCAACTCATCCCTTCAGTCCTATAGCCTTTTGTCTTCCATGAACTCAATGAGTGATTTGAACCTGAGTGGTACTGCTCTGTTTGATAATTCAATTGAACACATTATATGCATAGGAGCAAGTTTAAAGCACTTGAATCTGAGCAAGTGCTCAGTCACTGCAGTCTATCCAGAGGAACGAAGTAGTTCTCGTATTAGTGTTGTATTTCTTTATTCTGAATCAAAAATATATACTTCTCAGGTGCTGATTTGTCGCACGTGTTCTGCTCAAAAGATGTTGCCCCAGTTATTAAAAGTTACCGCCCGGAGTTGATTGTCCACCCTATACTGGAAGAGTCATATAGTGTTAGGTGAAGATTACTCAAAAACAAATTTTTCTTATTTATTAATATCGGAGTTTATGTAATTTTGAGAATTAATTTAATTTGAGAATTATTAAAATATCATTTTATATTGTCATTATTTGTGTATGGGTAATTTAAATAAGTTATTTTATCGTTTTTACAGGATTTACAAAATTAAACAAAAAAAAAAAAACAAAAAAAAAATGAAAAGACGACGCGGAGTTTCGCGTCGTCTTACGCAAAACTCCACGTCATCTATATGTTTATAGACTACGCGAAACTCCGCATTGTCTATTAGCGTCCCCAAATAGACTACACATAAATAGATAACGTGGAAATTTTGAATAGACTACGCGATTTCCGTGTTGTCTATTAGTTTTTTTGTTCTAGTGTTTGAAATATTAGATGGATCACTATATTTTTTGAATTGTGATTTTGGGATATAAATTTATTTTGAATATTTGTGAGTGAAGATGAGGTGTTGGATACTTTTCACAGGGTTATTATTAAGATGTTTGGTATTTAAGAATATTATTTTTGTATATTTGTGAGTTGAATATGATGATATGGATTTTGAATATTGTGATTTTTGTATTTGATTATACGTTAATTATCGAAAATATACAGATTAATTGCAGCAGTTTACGACAACAGTTTTGTAACCGTTGTCTTTTCGATCATAAATTTAAAACCGTTGTTATTTAGGAGAAAAGATAACAATTTAAAATTATTGTCTTCTATACAAAAGACAATAGTTATAACTTATTGTCTTATGAGAGAAAAGACAACGGTTTTAATACGTTGTCTATACTGAAAAAAGACAATACTTTTTTGTTGGAGTGTTTTTATATAATAAAGTACACTTATTTGAACAGCTCACCAAACAAATTAGTTTATTTCTAACTAGCGGCCGTTTATATAATAAAGTACGCATTTTTAGGAATTTGATTGTCATTCCAGGGAAGAGACGTAGCTTGTCCATATATTAAAGCAAATTAATCCATCGAACTTGCGTACCACGGGTTGTGGCATATATTATATAAATAACTTAAGACAATAATGATGAGATTCTGACCTTACCCACAAATTCTTGGAACCCAAGTAAAAACTAATTTAATCATAATCACTCTTGTCGCACTATCTCTATATAATGAAGATGATGAAATTGTAGAAATCAACACAAAAATGGCATCGCAAAACATTCCAAAATATTTACAACTGGAAGAAGCATTGAGCGAAGAAAGCAGGGATCTGATTCGCAGCCTTCCCACACAAAAGGGATGGTTCCCTTCTTCCCATCTCTATCTCTACCAAGGTTTCTGGTTTCAGCCCGACCATCTCCAAGCTGCAATCTCCTGTCAGAAGCATTTCCATGTCCAAGATTCCGACGTCTTCCTCGTCACGTATCCCAAATGCGGCACCACGTGGCTGAAAGCCATCATCTTCACCCTACTCAACCGGGAAAAATTCCCCGTCGCCGCCGCCGACCACCCTCTTCTGACGCGCAACCCTCACGAGCTGGTGCTCAGCTTGGAGATCAACCTCTACGCCGACAACAAGATCCCCGACCCCACCTCGTTTCCTTCTCCGAGGTTCTTCTCTACTCACATGCCCCACATCTCTCTGCCTCAGACCGCCAATTCCAAATGCAAGATCGTGTACGTCTGCAGAAACCCCAAGGACGCGTTCGTCTCTCTGTGGCACTTCATGAACAAGCTGAGGGTTGAAGAAACGAGAGAGAGAGAGAGTGAGATCGGGGAGATGTTTGAGATGTTCTGCAATGGAGTGGTCGGGTACGGGCCGTTTTGGGATCATGCGCTGGAGTATTGGAAGCAGAGCAGGGAGGATCCGGAGAGGGTGTTGTTCCTGAGGTACGAGGATATGAAGGAGGAGGCGGGCGTGCAGCTGCGGCGGCTGGCGGCGTTCCTGGAGTGCCCTTTCACGGCGGTGGAGGAGGAGTCGGGGTTGGTGGAGAAGATCGTGGAGTTGACCAGTTTTGAGAGGATGGGCAGCTTGGAGGTTAACAAGAGTGGGAGATTGGCGATTGGAGTGGAGAATCGTCATTTCTTTCGTCGGGGAGTGGTTGGAGATTGGAGCGAGTGTTTGTCTGAGGAGATGGTTGGGATGCTGGATGGGATTATGCAGGAGAAGTTGTCTGGGTCGGGATTAGTGCTGTGATATAATCCTGGGTGATTAATTTTATCAAGAAATTGTAATAATTCCATCAAAGGAAGAGTTCATCTCTACTTCAATGTTGAATTTTATCTCATCTATACTTTATTAAATGAGAAAAATTGAATTAAATAAAAATAAAATTAATTTTTCAGAAGAATATGTTAAGTTTATTTTATCTATTTAAAACTTCATTAAATTAAAAAATTCAATTAAATAATAATAAAATTTAATTTAATTTTAGAGTATTGGATGACTCAACAAGACAATCAAAATCTTGTGAAAAATAAAAAAGAAAAGGAATTACAAATCCAAATATGTAATAATGAAGTTCGCGGATGATAAAATGAAAATGGAAATGATTTGAGGGAGATATCATCAGGTTAAATGACAATGATACCCTTAAATATGTAATAATGAAGTTCGCGGAGGATAAAATGAAAACGGAAATTATTAAAGCATGACCGCAGATCTTGTGAAATCAAAGGCTGAGATTTGTTCTCATTTCTTACATTATCTATTCTCATATGATCTAAACTATATATATATATATATATATATATATATATATAGGAGAGATCATGTGAGAAAAATTAATAAATCATATCCATTAGATCTAAATAAATCAATGGTTGATATGCAATCAAGTAACAGTGAAAACACAATCAAGCAATTGATTGATGGTGTTTTAGTTGTTGTTTGATTATTATGTTGCTTGATTGTGTTTGATTTGTTGCTTGATTTTATATCAACCATTGATTTATTAAGATCTGATGGATATGATTCATTCTTTTTTCTCACATGAGACTTTTTCTTACCTGTTCCGCCCCCTATATATATATATATATATATATTTGCGATATCACCATAATTTATATTTCTATCAAAGAGTATTTGTTTTTTATGTAATGAATATATTAGCGACTGTATAGCACCAAACTAAAAAAAATACGTTCTGTCGTTAAATAAAGATCCATTTTTTTCACCTTCGCTATTCCATAGTAAAATCGAGATTTTCTTGTAGTGACTAGGCAATTAATAATTTATTTATGCATTTTACAAGAATTTATGTAATATTATTGTTTAATTTATGCATGTGATAGTTAATTTTTTTTGTGGGTTTATTCTTATAAGCACATGTAATAAGAAATCTTATTTTAAATATGTAACTGATTAACATCTATATCTATATCTACTTAATATATTATAACAAAGTAGTCAATCATAAAACTGTTATCTTTTCTATTTGTAAATAAATTCCAATTATTTTTTATTTATTTGGCAAACGTGGTATTAGGTCAATAGTGGGTATTAAGCATGATCTGCAGTTATTTTATGCCAAATTGAATCCACTTCAATACCTCTGTGTTTTTTTTCCTATAATTTTGTTCTGGCTTTGCATGACTTCACAGTGGCAGCGATGGATGCACAGTCTAGTGCGATAGACAACGGATGTTGAGTGTTCAAATTTCTTCAGTCACTTCCCCAAATCAAAAAAATGGCCACGGTAATGTAAATAATGTTATCATCAAGTTCTTCACAATTTTGTTTTTATGACTCCAGTCGAAAGATCTACCGACAATCATGAGTTTATTCATATAAAAGCACCTGCATATGGTTAGTGGAAATCTTCTTGAGATATTAAATCCAGTTTTAAATTTTGTCATCTTCTTTTTCATCTTAATATGAGATGAATATTGTGAAGAAATAGCCTGATAAAATCTTTTTTTTTTCTAATTTCTAATACTACTATTTCTTATATGTCACTCCGTGTTTAAAAAAAATCTTATTTGGCACTCAACAAAATAGTTAGATTAGGGATATGTGAAAAACTGATGCAATTAATTTGGCATCATATTTTTGGATCACCTACCAAATTAGTTCTTAAATTACTAAATCGGAAAATGTTTTTTACTTAGAGAAAGGGAAAAAAGTATAGAGTGAGAGAGTTGCTTAGATGAAAAATAAATATAATTCAAATTTGGAAACACTTACCAAGTCTACTATACCATATGGCCAAGTGTGCACATAAAACATGAATGAATTGAACTTTATGAGGTGTGTGCCCTGATGCCATGGATTTCAGACGAAAGCAAAATTGAAAAGGTGCATGGGGAAATGAGTGTGTATTGAGGAGTAAAGGGAATGAGGCTAAAAAATATAATTGAAATGTCTGGAAAATATTAAATATGAGATATAGAGTGATTGTGACAAAAAAATGAAAATGTAGTTATGTCTGAGTAAGAGATATAATATTAGTAATTAATAATATATTTGAAAATTCAGAATAATTTATAAAATATTTGTACATTTATATAAAATATTATACGAAAAGTTCTCATTTTCATTATATTGATTTTTATTTAGAATGGCCACTTACTAAGAATCAATTACTTGCACACATAAAATGATTAAAAGTCCTTCAAAATTCAAAATTTCTATTTATGTTTTTTTTTAATTATCTGTTTTCTGTGAATGTAAAAAGAAAAGAAAAAAAATAGTGCATTAATTTAATATTGATCCACAAAATAGTTTTAAACCCTGCTTTAAATTTTGAGGAGTTGGGTGATATGTATTATATATATTTTTTAACCCAACTTTGTTGTAATGGTAAAACCCAATCATTACAACTAATACTACATAAAATTGAACTAAGTTGATAGTTTCGAAAAGAAATATTCATTCGAAAATAGTTTTTTATAATGATGAATTGTTCAATATTTCATTGAGATACTCAGTAAAATATGATGTGTAATTATTAGACATATTAATTTTGGGAACAACTTATATTCTAAAATAATGCAATCATGTTTCATGCTCATATCCCATGAGAATCTGATAACATTTTTCTAAATGTAAAATTACTCAAATTTTATACCTAAATTGTTATAATTAAACGTTTGGAACAAAGTTAGGAACTCACAGAAAATTTATGATAAATTTAGGTGTTCTCTCGATCTAACAAGAGTGGTAGAATTGTAGATTATTATTACGATTCTAGGTTTTTCTCTAATGTTTTACTACACAAAATAATTAAATTTAAAGATATATATTATTTATTGTTATAAATTTCGCCGACTAAATGATAAACCTACTGATGTATATCAATTTTATTTTAGTTTTTTTTTACATTTTAACAGTATTAATAATTTCAAATATCTATGAATATATCATTTTTTTAAAACATTATACATTCGTTGATTTTATAATATAAGTATAATTTTTTGTAGACTAATTAATAAATTAAAGGAGAATTGTCGATCCAGGACCCAAAAGATAGTTAAATTGTAAATCCACACTACAAGAAAAAAGGCAATAGAAGACGCAAAAATCGCGTCTTCTATTGCTGAATTCCGCGTCTTCAAGTTTAGTGTAGTCTATTAATTTTCGCTAATAGAAGACGCAGAATTCCGCGTCTTCTATTGGCATATAGAAGACGCAGAATTCCGCGTCTTCTATAGGCTTATAGAATACGCGATAAACAACATTTTATATTGTTTTTATTCTTTTTTTTTTCAATTTCTAAAATCCTGTATTTACAATAATTAAAAAATAACAACAATAACATTAATGGCAACAAAATCTTCAAACTTTTTTCACAAATAATTATTACAAAAATTAAATATACACATAATTTTAGTACAAAATGTAAGAATAAAAGCTCGTACTAGCTTGCAGAATGCAGCAGCATCTGTATCAATAGATTTCAAGTAATGAAGCTAGTGTCTTATCACATAGACCTCAGTTTCATCCCACGGAAATGTGTAACGTAAACACACCTCTGCTGGCGAAGTTTTTCTTCAGCAGTATTCCGTTTCTTTTTAACTGGTTTCGCTGCATTCTTCTTAAGGGCCTCTACAGGACGGGGAGGCGGCTCAGCTTTAGGTTCCTAGCCCATAAATTTTGTACCCAATCCAAATGTGAGAATTATAAAACTCAACAGAACCTGACAAATCAAACTTCCATAAACTTCACTACACTAAGAACCAAAACAGAGAAGAAAAATGTGTGAGGAGTAACATAAAATGCATGTGCAAACCTTAGCAGGCGATCTTCTTTGAGAATTGTCTTCTTCACCTGAAAATTTCCAATGTTAGAAAACCAATGGAGATGGGAACTATGTTCAGCACTAATTGAATTGACGATCGCCGATTAAAACAGCACTCAACCAAAAATAATGTCTGCCCCAAATGATAATTTCGAACTACTCCTGCCAAAAAATGAAAAATTCGAACCCAAGTAGAAATATAACCAAACAAGGTGGAAAGAGTATGTCTGCCACTATCAAATTAAAGAATTTTTTTCAGCAAGGCATTAATTATCACAAAATCCACCAAGATAAAGATCCACAATTAAACAAAAAGCCACTAAAGTTTGTCTGCCACAATAATTAAGGGAAGTAGTGCTCTGTTAATCAGCAATATGGAGAAATCCACAAAGATAAAACAGAATATCAAATATGATGTTCTTAAATTATAAGAACTTGCAGCCAAACTGAAGCAAACAGCTCCCCCAAATTGCACCAACAGCAATCGAACCAAGCTTCTAGACTTCCACAAATGCTATTAACAATTTATTTCCACCAATAAAGATCAAATCAGCCACTAAAAAGCAATAACATGCAGCAAATTAACAAAGTCAACCCACTAAGCATGCAGCCCCACAAACTATTAAGATCAATTTACTTAAAACTAATCGGTTCCTTCATTAAAGCACAAAACTAATTAATCTCATCATCATTATCCTAATTGTATAATCAACTATCCTAATCGCATATTTTTGATATATAGAGGTCTGCTTCACTAACAAGAATACCCCGCATTTTCGACCTGCATTGAACTGATTGCGAGTGGATGAATTCTATCTATACACTAATTATATATGAAACGTTTTAGTTTAAAAACAAGTATAATGAATTAAAATATATTTAAATCCTCATTATAAAGTATCAGCAGTGGAATTGGATTGCAGATGATAGCAGGCAGCTAAAAGTATAGCAGAAGCAGAAAGCAGAAGCAGGAAGAAGAAGAAGACAGAAGGTAGCCACGTTGTTATGCGGCAAATGGGTATGAGAGTAGGCAAAAAAAAGAAACTCCTGCTCAAAAATACAGCTTTTAATTAAAACAGAAGAGCCAGATTTGTAGACGAAAGCTAAGTTTTGTATTTCTTTGGGCTTGCCCCAATCACCTGCCCTCTGTCCATTTCTATTTACTGAAGAGAAATGGACTTCTGGTGAATTAAACTTCTAAAAGTTATTCTACAACTAATATTTCTTAAAGATTCCTCATTCATCCACTCTGCAATATGAGGAATATGGAATCCTAATACACCGAAAACAGAAACAAGCTAAACAAAATCCAGGCAACAGAATCCAAGCTAAACAAGCTAAAATCCCAATTTGACGAAACAGAATCCAGGCAATAAACGGAAAACAAAAAAAAAGAAGACGCAGGACAAAACAGAATCCAGATTTGACGAAACAGAATCCAGACGGGCTTACGATGGCTTCCGGCGGGACGACGGCTGGCGTCGGAAGGACGGGCTGGCGGCGGAGGGCAGGCCGACGGTGGGAGGATTGCACGTGGCTGGAGGATTGCACGCGGTGGGAGGGCTGCTTCTCCATGCGGCGGCGAGGGCAGGCTGTCGGCGGGAGGGCAGGCCGGCGGTGGAAGGGCAGGCGGGCGGTGGGAGGATTGCACACGGTGGGGGGAAGGGCGTGCGATTTTTGGTGAGGGGAAGGGCGCGCGATTTTTGGTGTCGTCTAGGTTAGTTCTAATTGGAATAGACGACGCAAAAAATAGAATACGCAGGAATTCGAGTCTTCTATATACGTATAGAAGACGCGGTTTGTCGCGTCTTTTATAATTATATAGAAGACGCGAAAAACCGCGTCTTCTATTAGCGACCCGAATTTTAACTACACAGTTACACTTATGCGTCTTCTATTAATACATAGACTACACAACTAAATATTCGCGTCTTCTATTAAGCGTAGTCTATTCCCTTTTTTGTTGTAGTGCCAGGACCCGAAAGATGATTTGTCAATCCAAGACCCGAAAGATCATACAATTCTCAATCCAGGACCTCATATTGAGGTCCTGGATTGAGAATTGTATGATCTTTAGGGTCCTGGATTGACAATTTTTGTGATGTTTCAGGTCCTGAATTGACAATTAATCTTTCGGGTCCTGAATTGACAATTAAACTATCTTTCGGGTCCTGAATCGACAAAACTCCATTATTAAAGTACTATTTTTGTGAGGTTTGTGTGTGATCCAATTATTTACATTTTTTAATTAAATTCATATACATAGTTGGATATATAGTAATTTATATTATAATTATATTAACATATGATACTTTTAAATAAAAATTAAATATATCTTCAATGATTACTAATATACAATATATAATTGTATTAAATATATTTAATATTATAAAATAAAATATAAAATAATTAGTTCGTGCAACGCACGGGTGTAAATCTAGTATATACTAAAGCAAAGAAGTAGTTATAAAATAAAAAGGCGGGAACGGTTATTTCATCAAAAAATAATTATTTAATTTAATTTAAATACATCATGATTAATTAAATATTAATCATAATTATCTATTTTGTCCTATAAAGATAGACATTTTCAATTTACATATTCTATAATAAACACATATCTCCATTAATTATCAACAAAATATTTTATTTTCCTCAATAGTTTATAATTTGATAATTTATATAGTTAATCATGCTAAAACTAATTTTATATAATAACACACAAAATTGAATGATGATTACCAGCAAAATTATTGTAAAATTAAAATTCTCAAACATCATAAGATAATAATATTTTATGAACACCAATTCGATTTTTTATTTAGTTTAAATTATAAATTTTTAATTTATTTTAGAAATATAAAGTGTACGTAGATACGTCAGGGTGAAAACGTATACTATTTATCATATCTATCAAACACATAATTAGTACTCCCTCCGTCCCACGAAATTAGTCTCATTTGCCTTTTTTGTCCGTCCCATCTAATTGTCTCATTTCCTAAAATGGCAAAATTTTTTACACTCATCAATAAAATATTAATTTCACTACACTCACTAACATTGGTTATCGTGCCAAAACCAAATGGGACTAATTACATGGGACGGAGGGAGTATATGTATATATATAATATTTACACCTATATGTGAGATACATTGGTTTATTAAAATTAAACACTTGATATATTTATAATATTAACAATACGTAAATCTAACAATTTTGTGCAACGCACGGGAGAAATACTTGTATATACTAAAGTAAAGAAGTGGTTACAAATAAAAAAGGCGGGAACAGTTATTTCATTAAAAATTTATTTAGTTTTATTTAAATACATCATGATTAATTAAATAATTATAAATTATTACTAATCATATTAATCTGTTTTTGTGGTATAAAGATATAAAGATAGATAGTCTTATTTTCAATTTATATATTCTATAATAATAAACAACTATCTCCATTAATTATCAACAAAATATTTTATTTTTCTTATGAGTTTATAATTTGATAATTTATATTGTTTCGTTAATCAGGCTATAACTAAATTTATATAATAACATACAAAATTAAATAGTGATTACAAGCAAAGTTATTGTAAAATTAAAATTCTCAAACATTATTATATAATAATATTTGATAATGCTAATAAATTAATAAGTTAGATTAATATAATATTATTAGATTTATTATTTATAGAGATAAGTTATACTATGATTTTATATAACTTATATATTAATTTTTATTTCGGGTGCAAAGTAACTAGTTTTTATAATTATAATAGTGAATTATATATAATATGTACTATAACAAACAATGATCAACTCAACAATGTAATTATATATAATATAGAAATTTATGTATAAAATTATAGACATGTTATTATATAATTTTAATTTAAATTAGTTAAAGAACTCAAATGGTAAACTTTTAAATGTCATATATTAGTTCGATTTTTTTTTCTAATTTATTTAATTTAATATTTTTTATTTTATGCTACTATATATAAAATATGAGTATAATAGTTTGATTTTTTTATGTTACTTAAATTAGTATTATTTATATGTTAAAAAATATTAAATGTGGGAACACAGATTTAATTATTTTATTTTATTTAAATTTTAGGTTTTTAATTAATTTTTAAAATATAAAGTGTACGTGGGTACGTCAGGGTGAAAACGTATATACCCCTTATCATATCTATCAAACACGTAACTATAATATATACAATATTTACACCTATATGTGACATACATTGTTTACTGAAATCAAATGCTTGATATATTTATAATTTATATAACAATATATAAATTTAATAATTTTGTTTGCAACGCACGGGAGAAATACTAGTACTATAAGAAAAGAAAATAGTTCAACTTATTTACGATTATGTTATTTTCCCTCCAAAACTTATCATCAAAATTAATATTATTTTTTAATTTATTTATATTCACCAACCTATCTAAATTTTATCTCACTATTAATAAACTACTTCATACTATCTTTATATTAGTAACTTAAATTTATAATTTTTATTCCAAATTTTAATTATTTATCAAAATTATATTATTCTAAAAAAATAATATTAAAACTAATTTTTCTCGACCTCAAAATGATATTATTCAAAATTATGAAAATCTATATAATATATTAAATGAAAATAGTCTAGAATAACTGTTCTCTCCAAATCTTTTTCATGTTAATTTTATATTATTTTTATTATATTTTAGATATACAATAACCAACAATAAAAATATAAAAGAAATTATATTTGTCATTTTTTTCTTTAGAACATCTCATTTCAACAATTCATCATATTTATTATGTTTTAAATAATACAGTATAATATTTTTTGTAGAATAATATTTAAACAAACATAATAGGCTTTGTGTTTAATATAATTATTTTGATTTTATTTAATTTGTATATATATTTTATGTATAATATTATATTAAGCATGAGAGCAAAAGAGCACAAAAAATTGTATTGTAATAAAATTTCAGATAAAATAAGAACATAAGAATTACCTATGTTATAGTTTTTGATATCATAAAATTTGACATTTTTATTTTTATAATTGTGGACTATGCAGAACTTATATATGATTATCTTCATTTAGTTAGAGGATATGTTAATTTATTGTTTTAAATAATATAACTATTTTCACTATTATGAATTTTACCATGATGATTTTTTATGTAATAATCCATGAAATTTAAATATCTATATCTATACTAATACTAAAGCAAATAAGTAGTTAATATAAATAAAAGGCGAGAACAGTTATGGCTATAATTAATATGGTCTAAATATTTTTATTTTTTATCTTAAATTTATTTATTTCCTAATTATTAAAGAATGTTGTGCATTTAAAATTATGACTAATTAATTTGCATCAAATAGTTTTCCGTTTTTAGATTTAGATACGATATACGAATTTACATATTTAGTAATTATATTTAAATATACTATAACTAAATGTTGGCAAAAATTTAGATCTAATCTTTATAGTAATATATTTATAATAGATCATGACCACATATCAATTTAAATTTAGATTTATACTTAAATTGCAAGTAAATTTGTGTAACGCCCCCAACTCACCTTCCCAATTTGGGATCGCGTCACATTGATGTTTCTGGTTCTATCAAACATTTCTTTACTCAATTAAATAAACCAGCGGAAGATTTCATTAATAAAAGAGATTCAGAAATAAAAGTATATTGTACTTCGAGTCATAAGTTAAATAAAAGCGTTTAAATAGCACTCAGAACTGGGAAGGAAAAAGTCAGAGAGTGTAGCAGTGTGTGTGATGCGTGGCGGAGATATGGATATGGAGATGCATATCTCAGGATCTATATGTTTACAAAATCAGCTGCTCCGTTTACACCCCTGCTCGCCATCCATGCCGCTCAACCTGCGTATTTTAGAAATAATACGAGGGGCTAAGTACTAATGTACCCAATGAGAAACATGCCCGAAAACATACATTATATAAGAGACATGCTAAGCAACTCACACAGATAGACACGGAGTTTTGTTGAAAGGAATCGTGCTATCTAAAACATTTTCATTTTGGTGCGCATCTAAAACACGTTATTATATCTGTTATCGTTGTTGTAACTGGAAGCTGGCCCACTTTCAAGTTACGATGATTAGTTAGGAATGATTCAACATTCAACTTCCTATCATCTAAGTGCACTAATCTCGGTACATACTTCGAGATCCGATCGTATTCAACCATTCACTTTCTCACAGGGTTTACGGTCCCACCGTTTCACCCACACTTGCATAATAAGGTAGCAAACCTTCACAATTAATAAGAGTAGCGCATGTACAAATATTACATGGTTCTTGTCTTATTAATAACTCTCTGTTATTAGCTTTCAACAAAGGACATATATAATAGCACAAAAACATGCATAGCAGTTCTCAATTTAAAACAAACAGTTTACACGTTTTGGAAAGGAAAACACGCGTTTATTTTTATACTGAAATAGTTTCCCACCTGATGATTGGCTTATAGGCTAGATGCTTTCTTGCTAGTTTGAGCTGACTGACCCTCGCTTTCAATTTCCTTCAAGTAAATAGGGATAACCAAGTCAGAACGGATGGTCTAGGACCATAATAACTAAATCATAAATAACCGAGACCTAAAACGATTAGGACTGGATAACATGTAAATTGACTCTCTTCTCTTAATGCCTCTGTGTCGACCGATAGGGTTCTGTGTCGGTCGACACACCCTTCCCGATCGACAGACTTCTGTCGACACAACATATGTCGACTAGCCCTGTCGATCGACATGTCTCCTGTCGATCGACAGGTTTGACTCGATATGTTCCCCTCTTGTCTCACTCATGTCGATCGACACACCTCTTGTCGGTCGACAGAAGTGACCGACATGTCCCCTTCGATAAACATCCTGTCGATCGATACGTCTCCTGTCGATCGACAGGATTGGTTCGACATCTCCCCGTCGATCGACAGAGATTGACCTCCCTGTCGATCGACATGCCTCCTGTCGATCGACAGGAGTCGTCTTCTTCGCGGGTTTTGCCGGAAACCTGCAACTGCGACGAAAACTCCTCTCCACACCCCCGATCACACATGCAATTACATATTCGGGGTCCCTATGCTTTCTAGAACATGATTCTACCCTCAAAACTAGGATTTAAATGCATAAAACGAGAGGTTGAAGAGGCTCACCGGAAAATCCTTCCTTACGGCGGTGGCGGCGATTCCGACGGTGGAACTCACGTTTCAGACCTTCCGAATGCTCTTCACACGACGGGGGACACGTCTAAAATGTCAAAACACAGATTCAAGGCCGGCAATACAAGATTCAAACATAAATCCCGAAATTTGAACTAAAAACCCACCTCAACTTCTCTCTAGGATATCTCGGCCGTCTATCCACTTCACGGCGCCCACTTGTGCTTGAAATGAAGCTGGGAACGAGAGCTATGAAATGGTGGTGGTGGCTCGTCGAATGGTGGCCGGAGTTGGCCGAAAACGAGCCGAAAAGGTGGCGGGTTTGGTGTGTTTGAAAGGGAGAATTCTGCACTCTTTCTCTCTCTAGAATATAAGATATGGTGAAAAAGTTTATTCTATGATTTCCACTCTATATATACCTCCTTCTCCCAACATATAATATATCCTAATTATACACATGTATGTACATATAGTTGTATTCATACATATATCATCCCTCATAAAATCCTTATAACTCATGATATTCCTTCAGATTAATAATAGTACCAAGCTCAACATTAAGATTGAATCAACCAAATCGAAATTAATACAATTTCGAATACTCTAGAAATACCGAATTTCACTTTATTAAATAAATCTAGCGTTACAAGCTTAATTAAGCTTGGGGTGTTGCAATTTGGGATATTAATATTTTAAAATAAAAAAACCAAGAAAATAGGTTTTTTCAAGAAATATTTCACATTTTGTTTTCAATTTCATATCACATGATAATAAACAAACATCGTCATTATTTATACCAACTTAATTTAAATTTAGATTAAATTTATATACTTAAGTTTCAAATAAATCGTTGAATTTAAAATAAAATTCATTGAAATGGAAAATAATTATGGCAATAATTTCATATTTACTTATTATACTAAATCAAACAAGTTTGTTTAGAATTGTTTCCGCCCAAAATAATTTTGTTTTATAATCGTTGTTAATGTGTTACACCTAATCAATATAACTGTATAATAATATAGTTGTTAATATTATCTTTTTTTGTTACATTTTTATACAATAAAATATAAAATCATAAGTATTTTTAAAATATTCAATCAAACTGAACATGGGTATAAATATAAGTTCATAATTGTAAAAAAATAATTGTTAATTTTTATTATGGCTTAGCCATTAACCCTAAATAATAAGTTTAATTGATTTTTTATTTGATCATAACCATGCATAATCAGTCTAATTGGCATAACTGGGGTGGAGGCATAACCGTACCATAATTTATTTTTTAATTAAATTATTGTTACGGCTTAACCATATATAATTACATTTTCGATGACTTTTAAAAATTATACTTTTTTTAATTCCCCTCAAATAATTTTATTCCCCTAATTTTTTATAGTAAAAATGAACTTATAATACTAAATGAAATGATGCAAATTTAGCAGACAATTTTTTATTTTTATGATCCAATATTTTATTGATCACATTTTTTATATAATAACTTATAAATAGTATTAAAATTGAATTGAGGAAATGTGGGTATTTACACGCTATGACGCATGCAGTTACTTTCGTGCAACACAGGGGTGAAATACTAGTAATATTTAAATACAAATATATCTCTAATTGATTTTTCTTAAAAAAAATAGATTCAAATTAATGAACTAAAATATGTTCAAATGTGTCCTAAAAGATTTGTTATTTTAGTTTAGAATTTTAGTTGTATTGTTTAAACCACAAATATCAGCAACAATTGTGTCATACATCTCCTGCTACATGAGCATTTGTAAAAAAAAAAAAAATTCCTTAATTTTGAGAAATCTTAGTTCACCAAAGACCACAACAATTGTGTGTGCCACACTTGTTTTTCTTTTTTTATTTTTTAATCACGAATCAATTAAATAATAATATTTGTCATTATTCTATTGGTCACTTAATTTTGTTTAAATATATTACTAAAATTTTTATATCTTTTAAATAATAAAATTAAATTAAATAAAAAATATACCAAAATTTATAATTTTTTATTCTCTACAAATAGAGACTAATATATACTCCCTCCGTCCCACTTCAATTGTCCATCTTTCCTTTTTTGTCCGTCCCATTTAATTGTCCACTTACTTAAAATAGAAAAATAATACCCACTCACTAATAAAATACTAATTTCCTCTATCTCTACTGGCATTGGTTATTGTGCCAAAAGCAAAGTGGACAATTCATATGGGACGGAGGGAGTATATATATATATATATAGGGATGCATTCATTTGTGAACCACCTCCCAGATATTACCTGTTACCTCATTGTCGGTGCATTATCTAGACAAAGCTAACTACATTATCTAGGCAAATTAGGTACATTACGAAGATAATGTA
>JAPKLW010002199.1:92003-107297 GCA_026898455.1 Plectranthus barbatus
ATTTCCCGTGCTAAATGAGAAAAAGTCTCATCCATTTAAAATCTCAATCGACGGCACAAATTAAGCCCGTCCCTTCCAACTTTCGATACATATTTTGCACATACTCAATGCATAAAAGGGCAAAAATGTAAAAAAAAATATATATTCTAGAATTTCATTTCGTGCAGTTCATAAAACATAATATGCATACGTTCAATGTAAAAAATGCAATATTTTAGGCATAAAACTGCAACATATAATCAATGCAAAAATGCACTCAATATGAATACAAAAATGCATATGCTTTAGAATAAAAATGAATCTTATTCAAGTTAATAATGCATCATTTTGATGCAAAAAAATGCAAATATTTTGGAACATTTTTTATGCGTAATTGATGCATTTTTTATCCTGAACGTAAATATAATGAAGAACATATACCAGCTAAATATGAAATTAAGATTTTCGTGCGAATCTTCTAAATTTAACATATTCAATATGGATATCATATGAATCGTCGTAAGAATACGTTTAATTTGATATATGATTCGTAAAAAATAGATTTGAATCAAGAAAGATATGATCTTTTGATTATAATGAGAGGAAAGAGAAAATTAGGAGAGAGAGTGTGTTTAGATCTAAATAGAGAAGACAGTTACTATCTTACCCTTTTATGCATTGAGTATGTGCAAAATATGCATCGAAAATTGGAAGGGACGGGCTTAATCTGTGTCGTCGATTGAGATTTTAAACGGCTGAGATCTTTTCTCATTTAGCATGGGAAATCCTATTATTATATGATCACCTCTCTCTCTCTCTCTATATATATATATATATAGGGTCATGATCCAGTGAGAACCACAATTACCATAAGAAATAAGAATCAATCTTGGCCGTAGATCTTCCTCAATCAACGATCCAGATCTAATAAAAAAATGCGGGCATTTTTTCCCCAAAAACCTTCATTATAGGGCAATTTAGTCTTTTCGCTAATAATTAAAATTCGCCCTTAAATTATTACTTTCTTCATACACATACCACGTACATGCATTATATTGTTCAAAAACTATCATTATAGAGGGAAGAAACTATCATTATATATTATCCATCGAATTTCACACGAATAATCAAAATATTACTAACAAATATAATAATTTAAAGTAGTAGGTTTCATTAAACAACAAAAAAACTTGCATCATATAACCTACGAACTATCATTATATAACTCAAATACTATCATTATATAGTTTTATATGTTGAAATTAAAAAAACCGCACAGTAACACGATCCCATGATTCCACGATTACCAATGATAGCTGTAATAATTCATTCATGCCTGCAGCACGCAAAAACATCGTTTCATTTATCATTTCAAAAAAATTTTAATCTCACCCAACCACCAAAAACTTTTTCCTCTCCCTCTTCGCGAAACCAAAATCCACAAACTTCACCGACGAAATACACTAACCGGCGACGGTAAAACAAGGCATTCAACAAAAGATAAAGGAGAAATGGGGAAGAAAAGACAAGCTGAAAAAATTCCAGAGAAAAAGGTAAAAATCGCGCGAACTATTTCTCAATTTAACTTTATAATGATAGATATTTGTTGATAGAGTTTGATTTTTCCGATTTCACTTTATAATCAAACATATTAGTAGATATAAAGTTTGATTTCATGTTAAAACTCTAGAATAACGAAAAACAGTTGTTAAAAAAAGTTTAAAATGATTTAGGTTTTCATGAAACTTCTCGATTTACATTTATAAACATACTTGTTGTTTTACTCTTCTTCTCATGAAACTGCATGTTGTAATGAATGATGTTGTGTTCTATAGTGATACTACAGGACTAATGTGCAAGTATACACAAACCACAAGTAATATAGTCAAGAGAGACCAGATATCGTACCCAAGGGAGTGAGTTTCTAAATTGTGCACTATGAATTGTTTGTAATTTGAAAAGAGAGTTTTGTCTAAATCTATTCAAAACATAAAATGCGCAACAATTATAATTCCAAACAACGCTAAGATCAATAATACTTCTTCACTCCACAAAATAAGCATAAATGTTATGGTTGGTTTCACAAATATTAGAAAACACACTCGGGTTATGGAATACAACTCACCACTGCTATCACATATGCTAGAGCTTATGTCTCGCAATTCCCTGAACCTTAGAACTTTTTCTAATCTTGCCTAGTGAATTATCGTCCTACTAGATCTACACCCTTTCACTAGAATTCATATGTCTATGCATTTCTTAGTGATCGGACGATGACAAAATGAAACTAAGCTCGATTAAGTTGCATTATCTCACATGTCTATGAAATCAACACAATTGTCTAAGATCCCCTCGGCCTATTTCTCCTTTCGGTATCCAAAGGTGATGGGTTTCTATTCACTGTCGTGCTCAAGAAACGGTTGAAAACAGAATCAAAGTCAAGTTCAGTTATGCGAAACTCAGTTCTAACATATATTCAAGCAAATGGTGTTTTGCTCCACAACCCAAGTGTTAAATAGAGTTAGCTCATATTCGAAAACAAAAGAAATAAGAGCATAAGATCATTCATCATCAAAATACAACTTGAAAATCTATAAACAAACTATAGACGGTGATCCTTTCGTGCTCTGATTACTTCCTCTCCCGGCTCTATCTCCTAGCATCTCCGCTCTTCGTTTGTGTGTCCTGTTATTCTCCTCAAAGTGCCAAACCTTTTTTTGTTAATCATCCCTTCTTCACAGCCGTTGTTCTCCTTCTCTTTTCCATGATGCATCCACGTTTGCAAATGTCACTGTTTTCTTCAGACAAGGGATCGGCTTCCTTTAGTGCCACCTGTCTCCCCAGCAGACAAGATCAAAAAGGACCTTTATCCTTGTCTCTGAGTGGTCCCGGAGAGAGAAAAACTCCTTCCTTCTTATCATGCGTTTCCCAAGCTCAAGCATATCTTCTATCAGCATGCGGCAGGAAAGCTCTAGCTTCCAGAACCTGGTCAAAACTTCACCAAATGCTTGCAAAAACTTATTAAAGCTTGCACAAATTAAAATACTATGACTTAATTGTAAATAAGCATAAACAAGCAAAAAGGACTTCGATTGCTAAGCATCTTATTCAAAACAACATCTAAAGTTCATGAAAAGAGATCAAAAGATAACTCTGTATGAGAGTTATCAACCCCCCCCCCCAAAAAACTTAAGATGTTGCTTGTCCTCAAGCAACAAAAACAAACTAGACCAAAATAAAGTTTGCAAGTAATAAGCTAGAATAGTTCATCTCCTTGTTTATGAAGCCTTCAGCAAAAATTTAAAAAGAAAGCATGAGTAGTGGTTCTCTTGATTGCTCAACTTCAGTCCTCGCTCTTTGCAAAGTTTAACAATATACATTCATCTAATCTCACAATCCAAAGTTGTCCGAAAAGAAAATCAGATTTCAAGATAGCTAAAACAGAGCTGAGCTTAACTTTAACTACTTATTCAAGATTCAATGCTCATCAATGCCATGTTTCTTTTCCTACCCAATCATCCTCTCTTGTTCTCAACTAATAGGCTTCACACCACACTTAGATCAAAAGGACTTTAAAAGCTTCTAATGTTAGGCCACAGTTCAAGGTGAGAAAATTTGGAAAGAGTGACTTTAAGTCTAGAGGTGTTGTCCTTCTTATTCTACCCTTGAATTTATTTCAATTCTTCCTTCTATAACCTCTACTTTTCAGCAATTTGCGATTACTATCACACTTTGGCTAAATCCCCAACAAACAATGTGGAAATTAGCTTTATTTCAAACAATTTTACAGGCTAACACAACTGCCTATTCTTTTTTTTTTTTTTTTTCAGGCCAAAATGCCTTTCTTTTCTTATCTTTTTTTTTAAACAAGGGTAACAAGTTAACACTTCGGCTAGAAGTGACACCCCCCAAACTTTAAACAAAACATTGTCCTCAATGTTAGAGTAGAACTAGATCGGAACAACCCTCTAGACTGGGACGTGTTTGGACTGTGGCTAAACATGAAGTAGGTCAAAACAAGAAAAAGGCTCAAGCTCAAATCTAGGTGCAAAGGGAATTTTAATCATAGCAAAATAAATCTTCTGAAGGCACAAAGATCAAGAAACTGCCTTAATCATCTCTAAGTAGTGCGCTTAGACCTAATTCATATCGATCAAGAGTGAACTTAGGGTAGATGACATTTCACAATATGAAATTCCAGATGTAGTACCAGCTAAACTCAAGCTCATGTCTAGCATACCAGGTTTATTCAAAAACAATGTTGTGGTCTAACTTTATTTCGTAGATCCTGATATTATGTACAAAGTTAAACAACGAAAGTAAACGAGGATTGACTCTCAGCAATCACCATTACAACCACACATGCAGAAGAAAGAATGAGGAAGAACGAGACATCATCAGGCAAAAGGAGAATGAACTACTAGTCTTAGAACATAATATTATAAAACCCAAAAGAACTGTCATGCTTTAACATGAAACAAGCATGAGAGTTCGGCAACTGATTCATAAAAAACTAACACCCAACACTTATAAACATAAATAACAGAACCATACGGAAATTAAAATTGTTTTTGGAAAACAAAGATAAAGGTTAGAAGGGACCCTGGTCATCATGCTGAGCTTCCAGCAACTTTCAGCTTCTTTCCACGGCCACCCTTCCTTTTCACCAGCCGGCTGGTTTGAGTCTTGATCTTCAGTAACACCTTGTGCATCATTCGAAATCCTTTCAGCAACTTCCTCTGTTTTTCCTTGATCGCAGACAGCTCCTTCTGCAAAGCTTCCATTGCATCACCATCCGTAGCAGTTGCTTCCCCTTGGGCACGAGCCTGGGCTTGAGCATGCCTTTTCGTCAGGTAAGGGATGTTGAAATAGCTCTTGGCAATGCTCTGCGGCTCATCCAAGTGAAAAGGAACTCCTGCACGCTTACAAAGTTCATAAATCAGCGAGGGACAGAAAAGTGGCCCCGCTCTCTTTGACGCTTGAGCGATGATGGAATCAATGATAAATGGAGCGATGTCAATTGGATCTCCTTTCACAATAGCTGCCACCATCAAAATTCTTTCTTGGCCAACCAGAGTATTGTGAGTTGTGGAACTGATCTGGTTCCTCAGGAAGTGAATCCAGGTGTTGGCCTCGGTTGTGAAAAAACTGGCCAGGGCAGACAAGTTGTCTTTGGTCTCATCCACCCATCGAGCTCCGGCACAGACACTACACCCAGAGCTTCATCAAGTTGCTCCCTTGTCACTGAATTCAGCAGATCCATAAAAGTATCGGGCTGCGGCGAATGTGTTCCATAAATTGCGTGGACCGTTCTTGGGTTCAGTATCACCTCCTTCCCTCGGACAATTGCTCTAAGTTCATAATCCACCCCTGTTTACTGCTCACAATTAGCATAGAATTCTCGGACGAGGGAAATGACTGGCGCAGGCTGCATCACCACGAATGGTTCCCATCCTTGTTGTTCAACACTTCGAAGTATTTCTGCAGGTAGTTTAGACAGATCCTTGAATCCCCTTTCCAGATTAAACTTGCGGCTCGCAAGCTCTTGCATTCTGTTCTGATGGAGCTTTGATGAAAATTTTGGAATTATATCAATCTCTTCTGCAGACAACTCTACAACCTTGGCCTTGCCACGCTTAATCTCTTTCTTCCTTGTGTTGTCCGTCTTCTTTGTTGAGCTTGCTTTTGTTTCCTTAATGGCAACTTGCTTTACACGCCTCCCGATTTCCTTATTTCTCAAAACGCCTTTGGCATCTTTGACAGGTTCAGCTCTCTTTCGCTTCCTAGGTGCTGAAGTTTGCTCAGGTACAGCCGCCTTTTCCTTCCTCACGGACTTCCCACTAGACTTGGCTGCTTGCTTTTTTGGTGCAGTAGCATTATCTCCAGCGGCTTCCTCTTCAACGCTCACTCCCTTCTCTTTGTCAAGTGATTGATTTTGGGTCTCTGAACTCTTCTGAGTGTTGGGCTTGCTTTCCATCTCAGTTTCTGTTTCCTTTGTACTGTTAGCATCACCCTCTGATTTTTCTGATTCGCGTTCATTTTCCGGCTCTTCAGACTAGCCATCCTCACTTTCCTCTACCTCTGTTTCCACATCTTCTTGTTCTGCCTCTGGCTCCTCAGACTGGCTATCAGCACTTTCTTCTCCCTCAGACCCCGCGTCTTCAGATTGTGCATCTTCCTGTTCTTCAGCAACGGCTTCCTTCGCGGGGTTCTTTACAGTTTCATGGTCAAGCTTTGATGTGGCTTCATCAACCAAATCCATCAGGTTCCCTTGCTTAGACTTGGTACCCGCAGTCTTAGGCTTTTTGGCTGGCTCATCGGGGATTTCTACTGGGTTTTCTGCACTAGTGGGTGGTAACTTCGCGTTCCTCTGGGCCATGATTGAGACAGCAGCCCTGCTTGACCTCCTCAATGGTGGAGTAGGCTCCGGCTTCTTTGCCTTCTTGGTTGTCTTGGGTTTTGATGGAGCTGGGCTCGCCTTTTCAGGAGTCGTCACAGCCTGTGACTCACAGGGGACTCAACTTCCATCCCTGGTCTATTCTTCCCGCTTTGCTTCGTCCTCATGTTCAAATCTACAAAACGCAAATTTCAGACCCAAATTTCCAAGAGCAACAAATGGCATTAAATTGCTTAAAACTTCTTTTCAAATCGACATGTTCACCCCCAAACTTTGAGTTCACTCAAAGTTTCATGCAATAGATCAAACACCAGTTGAAAATCTAAAATCATCACAAGCCCTAGCATAAACCTGTCAGACTATCCTGTCAGAACTACTGCATGTGAATCGCAATGATCACAGAAGCCAAGATACGTATTTCAAATTCTTTTCAACTTCAGGGGTTCGATAATCATGCAAACATGGAGCATCAATTCATACCCAAGATAATAAAGCAGCACAAACATCAAACCCAAACATACCCGCCATTCCAAGTTACAGAATCAAATAAGAACAGGGAAAATTGCGTTCGGAAGAGAGATGGAACACCCCTAAAAGCAAGACAGTAAAAATAAAGAAGAGTTAATACCTGTTGCTCGCCGAAAACTTCCTTAAGTATGCACAGGACTTCCCAAGTTCTTTCACCCAATTTGCTAAAGATGCAGTGATTTTTGTAGATTTTCAACAACATCAATCGGGTATAAATAACTCTACTTTAAGCAAAACTCGGCACAAGAAATAAGGAAACCCCTTCAACTTCCCTTGATTAGACACAACTTTTCCTTTCAACTCAAAAAGTAAATATCCAAAATTGTCATTCCTAGGAATAACCGCATTCTCTCTCCTCAACGGCTAGTTGTTTGATCCCTATCCACAAGTTTTTTTTATTATTATTTTACTGTTTATCCCAACAAATATTTTTTTTCTCTTTTTTTTTTACTAAAAGCATAAAATTCCGAGACACATATCACAAAACAAAATACTTAAAAAAAAAATATTCTACCTACTGAAATCAACTATACTAAACACCATGTTACTCACAGGCTGTAGCATCTACTATCCTAAGGTTAATTTGCAACAAATTTAAATTTAACTAGGCAGGAAAAATTAATGCAGAATTAAAATATGAATCCTAAGCTATCATCACATGTTTCATCTATTCCTCATGATAGCTTAGGTTACATCAGCTTCAAGGCTCTGCCAAATTGAAAGAGGCCTTCTGATTCCCCCAACCTTTGTCATGATATTGCTTTACCCTTTGCCCATTAACCTTGAAGGTGCTTCCTGTGCTTTCATCTCTCAAATCCACAGCTCCATGAGGATAAATCTTCACCAAAGTAAAAGGTCCTGACCACCTGGACTTGAGTTTTCCAGGAAATAGCTTCAACCTAGCATTGAAGAGCAACACCTGCTGTCCTTCTTCCAAATTTATGTTTGCTATCTTGCTGTCATGCCATCTCTTCACTTTTTCTTTGTATATATTTGCATTCTCATAGCTCTGTATCCTCAATTCTTCTAACTCGTTCAGCTGTAACATCCTCTTTTCTCCACATGACTTAGGATCAAGGTTCAGTTTCCTAGTGGCCCAAAATGCTTTATGCTCCATTTCCAGGGGCAAATGACAAGCCTTCCCAAAGACAATCTTATAAGGAGACATCCCCAAAGGTGTTTTATAGGCTGTCCTGTAAGCCCACAACGAATCATCCAGATGTTTAGACCAATCTTTCCTTGTAGTGTTCACCACCTTTTCCAAGACACTTTTCACCTCTCTGTTTGACAATTCAGCTAATCCATTGGTCTGTGGATGATAAGCAGTCGAAACCTTGTGGTTGATGTTGTACTTGGCTAGGAGAGCAGCCAAACTCTTATTAATGAAATGTGTTCCTTCATCACTGATGATGGCCCTTTGTGTTCCAAACCTTGTAAAAATGTTTTTGTGCAAAATTTTTATTAAAGTGGCAGCATCATTGTGAGCACAAGCACAAGCCTCGACCCACCTGGATACATAATCAACAACTAATAAAATATATTCATTTCCAAAAGAAGAGGGAAATGGCCCCATGAAATCCATACCCCACACATCAAATAGTTCTACTTCCACTATATTGTTAAGAGGCATCGCATTCTTGGCTGGTAAATTCCCCACTCTTTGACATCTATCACAGCTCTTCACAAACTCAAAAGCATCTTTGAAAATTCTTGGCCAATAAAATCCCGACTGCAGCACTTTGGCAGCTGTTCTCTGT
Source organism: Plectranthus barbatus (assembly GCA_026898455.1). NCBI lineage: Eukaryota > Viridiplantae > Streptophyta > Magnoliopsida > Lamiales > Lamiaceae > Plectranthus > Plectranthus barbatus. The sequence continues at coordinate 100,665 of JAPKLW010002199.1, forward strand.
CCCCCAAAATGCCCTCCATATGCTGAAGCATGGCATTCATTCAAAATTTCTAGAATTTTATAATCTGGAACACATCTTCTGAAAATTTGATCAGGACCAAGCCTATACAAGGTTGGATCATCCAAAAAATAGAACTTTGCATCGTGTAGAAATCTTTTCAACTGCTGTCCATGCAAACCAAATGGTTTTCGACCTGTAGCAAGATAATTTGCAATGTCTGCAAACCAGGGTGCATCTTCCTTGCATGCCATGAGTTGCTCATTTGGAAAAGCATCATTAATCTGTACTGTGTCATCCACTCCAAACGGATTTTCCAGTCTTGACAAATGATCAGCAACTTGATTCTCTGTTCCTTTTCTATCCTTGATTTCCAAATTGAACTCTTGCAGGAGAAGGATCCATCTAATGAGCCTTGGCTTTGCATCCTTCTTAGCTATTAAGTACTTGATTGTTGAATGATCAGTGAACACTATTACCTTGGCTCCAACTAGATAGGACCTGAACTTGTCAAAGGCAAATACCACTGCCAACAACTCTTTCTCTGTAGTTGTATAGTTCCTCTGTGCACCATCCATTGTCTTGCTAGCATAGTAAATGGATCTGAAAATCTTATCCTTTCTCTGTCCTAGAACTGCTCCAACTGCATAATTACTTGCATCACACATCAACTCAAAGGGTTCATCCCAATTTGGTGGTTGCATTATGGGAGCTGTAACCAGTGCAACTTTCAACTTGGTAAATGCCTTCATACAATCACTGCTGAAATCAAACTTTCTGTCTTGTTCTAGCAGTTCAGATAATGGCTTGGCTATCTTGGAAAAATCCTTAATGAACCTTCTATAAAAACCAGCATGGCCCAAAAAACTTCTGACTGCTTTCACTGAACTTGGAATTGGCATTCTGTCTATTACTTCAATCTTTGCAGGATCAACCTCGATGTCTTTGCTTGAAATGTTGTGCCCTAAAACTACCCCTTGCTGTACCATGAAGCAACATTTTCCCAGTTTAGAACCAACTGTGACTTCTCACACAATTGCAACACTCTCTCCAGATTTCCTAGACACGAATTAAAATCTTTCCCAAAGACTGAGAAGTCATCCATAAACACTTCTAACCCATTCTCAATCATTTCAGAAAAAATAGAAATCATGCAGCGCTGGAAAGTTGCTGGAGCATTGCAAAGACCAAATGGCATTCTTCTGAACACAAATGTTCCATAAGGGCAGGTAAATGTAGTCAAGCTCTGATGTCCAGGAGCTATTGCATTCTGATGATACCCCGAATACCCATCCAAGAAACAGTAGTAATCTTGTCCAGCCAATCTGTCCAACATCTGATCTACAAATGGCAGTGGAAAGTGATCCTTTCTGGTGGCATCATTCAACTTTCTGTAATCTATACAGATTCTCCACCCAGAAACTGTTCTTGTGGCTATCTTCTCGTTCTTCTCATTCGGCACCACAGTTACTCCCCCTTTCTTGGGTACACATTGAACTGGACTAACCAGGAGCTGTCTGAAATAGGGAAAATGATCTCTGCATCTAACCACTTAATAATTTCTTTCTTCACAACCTCGTTCATGTTGGGATTGAGCCTTCTCTGTGGCTGTACTGAATTCTTGATTCCATCTTCCAGCAGTATCTTATGCATGCAAATTGTAGGGCTAATTCCCTTAATATCTGAGATAGTCCACCCAATTGCCTGTTTATATTTCCTAAGCAGGTGCATCAGGTTCTGTTCATCCTCATCTTTCAAATTAGAGGCAATTATCACAGGTAAGGTGTCTGCGTCCCCCAGATACACATATTTTAAGTGATTTGGTAGAGGATTGAGTATTAGTTCAGGGGGATCTTCAAGTGAGGACTTTGGTTCCTTCTGTTATCTGTTCATCAGATCCAAGGATTCGAAGTTAGCTTTGTACCCCCCAAATCTTGCACCCTGCTCAACCCATGCTACAACATTCTCATCAGTTATATCTCCATTCTCACATTCCTCCTGCTGCAATTCCTCCACATGCTCTACTATGATGGAATCCAATATTCCAATGGTAAAACAGTCTTCTGATTCATTGGGTAGTTTCATGGTATTGTTCAGGTTAAAAGTAGCCTGCTCTTCATGAACTCTCATAATCAATTCCCCTTTTTCCACATCAATCAATGTTCTTCCTGTAGCTAAGAAAGGTCTCCCCAGGATGATGGGTACTTCTCTATCAGCTTCATAATCTAGAATGATAAAGTCTTCGGGGAAAATGAACTTATCCACTCTAACCAATACATCTTCAATCTTTCCCTCTGGATGAACAGTTGATATGTCTGCAAGTTGCAAAGTGATGGTTGTTGGTCTTGCTCCTCCTATACCCAGCTTCTTAAAGATTGGAAGTGGCATCAAGTTCACACTAGCTCCAAGATCACATAATGCTCTTCCTACATCCCTTCCCCCAATTGAGCAGGGAATGGTGAAGCTCCCTGGATCCTTTAATTTGGCTGGAATTTACCTCCTCAAGGGTCCACTAACCTCCTCAAACAGAGACACAGTCTCAAACTCCTTCAGCCTTTTCTTCTTAGTTAAAATGTCCATCAGGAATTTCACATAAGTTGGCATTTGTTCCAGAGCTTCCACCAAAGGTACATTGATGTGGATTTGCTTTAGCATGTCCAGGAACTTTTTGAACTGCTCCTCTTCTTTTTGCTTTTTGAATCTGACAGGGTATGGTGGTTGAGGTAGACTGTGATCATCTTCCACTGATTTCCTTTTGGTGTTAAGCACGTTTCCCTTAGGGGTTTCAACAGGCTTTTCTTGATTCACTAACTCTTCATTGATTACTAGATAAGACTCTTTAACAGGAGCTTTTACTTCTCTCTGTCTTAGTTCCAACCTGTTCCTCCTTTTCAAATGACCCCTCATCTTGCTGCTGTGCTTCTGCAGGTCTTTCCTCAATCTGTCTCCCACTTCTCAGGGTTACCACTTTACACTGCTCATTTCCCCCTCTGGGGTTCTCTGTATTACTAGGTAAACTCCCTTGTGGTCTGTTCCTGATATCATTGGCTAACTGCCCCATTTGCACTTCAAGATTTCTTAATGAGGAAGCCTGACTTTGTATCAGAGCATCTTGGCTTTTCAATCTCATCTCATTCTTAGCCATAAATTCCTTCATCATATCTTCCATGGATTTCTCAGGTTTCTGAGGTGGTGCCTCTAAACTTTGATGTTGACCACTCTGCCGTGGGTTGTTTTGCTGCTGGTTATACTGATTATATCCACCTTTGTTAAAGTTATTAAGCTGGTCCCGTGTTCCAGCATTTTGATTTCCCTGCCCAGACCATGAAAGATTAGGATGGTTCCTCCACCCTGGATTATAAGTGTTTGAATATGGGTTATTGTTTCCCTGGTACTGCTGAGGTCTATTTCCCATATAACACACAGATGCTGGATTTGAAGGGCATTCCTCGAATTGATGTCCTTCCCCACAATAAATACAACTCAGAACCATTGCAATTTCAGTAGACATCGGGGAAACCATAGCTTTACTAGTGTTTTTCTCTATACTCTTCATGGTTTCCCCCAGAGCTTCCATTTGTGCAGTAAGAACCTGAATAGGATCCACTTCTAAGACCCCTGCAACTTTTGGAGTAGTTACAGCTGCTGCTCTAGAAGTAGCCCACAGATAATTGTTTGCAGCTACCTTGTCCAAGATTTAACAAGCTTCATTGTAGGTTTTATCCAGTAGGCCCCCCCCTGCAGTGGCATCAATCATCATCCTAGAGTTTCCAAGCAGCCCATTATAGAAGCTTTCTATCTGAATACCATAAGATATTCCATGATTTGGACACCTTCTCAGCAGTTCTTTATACCTTTCCCACGCTTCACTGACTGATTCATCACATTCATGTTTAAAGGACATGATTGCATTTCTACACCTGGCATTCCTAGTAGGAGGAAAATACTTCATCAGAAAAGTTTCAGCTAGCTCATTCCAGGTTGTGACAGATCCTGGTTTCAGATTTGTGAGCCAAGTCTTAGCACTATCCCTCAAAGAAAAGGGAAATAGGCGCATCCTCAATGCCTCAGGTGTTACTCCTTGTAGTTTGAAATTATCACAGATCTCTAGGAATGATCTCAAGTGAAGATGGGGATCCTCTGTAGCTTGCCCACTGAACTGCCCCAGGCTTTGTAACATCTGGAACATAACTGGCTTTAGCTCAAAATGTTGTGCCTGCACTTCAGGTCTCACTACCCCCGGATCAAAATCAGCAAACTTTGGTGCCATAAAGGTCCTGAGAATTCTATCCTTATCATCAATGTTCCTCTCTGGTTGTTCATCAGCCATCTTTCTAATTTTATGTCTCCTTCTGTTTCTTCTGAAAGTTCTCTCGATTTCCGGATCAAATGGGAATAATTCTCTCACAATTCTTTCACTCATACACTACTGGTCTACCTGCATTCTGAAAATGATTAGTTTCCAAAATCAAGCAGATCATATATTATAATATTCAAACAATTTAGAAGCATTTAGATTTAAATTTAGCCACTCCCCGACAACGGCGCCAAAAACTTGTTGTGTTCTATAGTGATACTACAGGACTAATGTGCAAGTATACACAAACCACAAGTAATATAGTCAACAGACACCAGATATCGTACCCAAGGGAGTGGGTTTCTAAATCGTGCACTATGAATTGTTTGTAATTTGAAAAGAGAGTTTTGTCTAAATCTATTCAAAACATAAAATGCGCAACAATTATAATTCCAAACAACGCTAAGATCAATAATACTTCTTCACTCCACAAAATAAGCATAAATGTTATGGTTGGTTTCACAAATATTAGAAAACACACTCGAGTTATGGAATACAACTCACCACTGCTATCACATATGCTAGAGCTTATGTCTCGCGATTCCCTGAACCTTAGAACTTTTTCTAATCTTGCCTAGTGAACTGTCGTCCTACTAGATCTACACCCTTTCACTAGAATTCATATGTCTATGCATTTCTTAGTGATCGGACGATGACAAAATGAAACTAAGCTCGGTTAAGTTGCATTATCTCACATGTCTATGAAATCAACACAATTGTCTAAGATCCCCTCGGCCTATTTCTCCTTTCGGTATCCAAAGGTGATGGGTTTCTATTCACTGTCGTGCTCAAGAAACGGTTGACAACAGAATCAAAGTCAAGTTCAGTTATGCGAAACTCAGTTCTAACATATATTCAAGCAAATGGTGTTTTGCTCCACAACCCAAGTGTTAAATAGAGTTAGCTCATATTCGAAAACAAAAGAAATAAGAGCATAAGATCATTCATCATCAAAATACAACTTGAAAATCTATAAACAAACTATAGACGGTGATCCTTTCGTGCTCTGATTACTTCCTCTCCCGGCTCTATCTCCTAGCATCTCCGCTCTTCGTTTGTGTGTCCTGTTATTCTCCTCAAAGTGCCAAACCTTTTTTTGTTAATCATCCCTTCTTCACAGCCGTTGTTCTCCTTCTCTTTTCCATGATGCATCCACGTTTGCAAATGTCACTGTTTTCTTCAGACAAGGGATCGGCTTCCTTTAGTGCCACCTGTCTCCCCAGCAGACAAGATCAAAAAGGACCTTTATCCTTGTCTCTGAGTGGTCCCGGAGAGAGAAAAACTCCTTCCTTCTTATCATGCGTTTCCCAAGCTCAAGCATATCTTCTATCAGCATGCGGCAGGAAAGCTCTAGCTTCCAGAACCTGGTCAAAACTTCACCAAATGCTTGCAAAAACTTATTAAAGCTTGCACAAATTAAAATACTATGACTTAATTGTAAATAAGCATAAACAAGCAAAAAGGACTTCGATTGCTAAGCATCTTATTCAAAACAACATCTAAAGTTCATGAAAAGAGATCAAAAGATAACTCTGTATGAGAGTTATCAACCCCCCCCCCCAAAAAACTTAAGATGTTGCTTGTCCTCAAGCAACAAAAACAAACTAGACCAAAATAAAGTTTGCAAGTAATAAGCTAGAATAGTTCATCTCCTTGTTTATGAAGCCTTCAGCAAAAATTTAAAAAGAAAGCATGAGTAGTGGTTCTCTTGATTGCTCAACTTCAGTCCTCGCTCTTTGCAAAGTTTAACAATATACATTCATCTAATCTCACAATCCAAAGTTGTCCGAAAAGAAAATCAGATTTCAAGATAGCTAAAACAGAGCTGAGCTTAACTTTAACTACTTATTCAAGATTCAATGCTCATCAATGCCATGTTTCTTTTCCTACCCAATCATCCTCTCTTGTTCTCAACTAATAGGCTTCACACCACACTTAGATCAAAAGGACTTTAAAAGCTTCTAATGTTAGGCCACAGTTCAAGGTGAGAAAATTTGGAAAGAGTGACTTTAAGTCTAGAGGTGTTGTCCTTCTTATTCTACCCTTGAATTTATTTCAATTCTTCCTTCTATAACCTCTACTTTTCAGCAATTTGCGATTACTATCACACTTTGGCTAAATCCCCAACAAACAATGTGGAAATTAGCTTTATTTCAAACAATTTTACAGGCTAACACAACTGCCTATTCTTTTTTTTTTTTTTTTTCAGGCCAAAATGCCTTTCTTTTTTTATTTTTTTTTTTTAACAAGGGTAACAAGTTAACACTTCGGCTAGAAGT
>JAPKLW010002200.1:0-39625 GCA_026898455.1 Plectranthus barbatus
GCGGTAAAGAGTTCAGGATTATATCGATCTTAGCCCGATCACTGATACATCCACCTCTACGTGTGAACAGATTCATGGTGTTATTCATCATCATCACATGCAGTGTCACCGAACTGCCATCAACTATTCTCTTACAAACAAGGTCTTTCACGAGATCACAGTTGATAGTTCGTTCCACCTCGCCATACATGGCCACTAAGTCCATCCAGATCGCAAAAGAGCTACAATAGCCCATGTACTTGAGCTTCAGTTCTCTAGACAGGTTATCCGAGATTAACTTGTCAGTAAAATCTTCAGATGCCACCCATCTGTCATAGAACTCCTTCTCACGTCTAGAGACTTTATGGTAACGTGGGGCAAGTGGAATCATAGTAAGAACAAACATGTGTTGCTTAGTCAGGAGAATATACTCAATGCAGTATCTCCATTCATGGAAGTTTGGATCAGTTAGAGGATTGAGAGCAAGTAAATGATCGACAGTAGACATAGACATATCTGAAACAATAAAGAATCTTAAATAAGAATATACATGTAGAACTTCGAAAACAAATGCATTGAAAACCTTTTAATAAATCAAATACAAATGTTTTCTACTAATTGCCCAAGAGTTCCCACCGCAAGCTACACTCGTAGACGTCTACGATGTCACCCTCAACCAGAACTGCGGGTTTTAAGCCCCAATCCATTTAATTTCACTACCATGTCAGGAAGCTTTTGACACTAGAAATTAATAATTAGTGAAAACCTTAGACCAAGCCATCTCTCAAGAACAGGGATGCAATTCTTGCATTATATTCTAAGATGCTTCTAAGCTATTAACCACAAATTCAACTTCGGCCAAAAGAGTCAGTTTTGTAGGGTTTTTCCGTGAACCGAATCACCAAAACCAAACTGAACCGGATCGATTTATGGATATTGCACATAATTCCAATTCACAAAACCCTAGCATGCTCCTATGAATTTAATACCCAGAATTGTGGATTGAGGAATTTACCGTTATTCCGTCGAGTCTGATCCGATCTTTTGTGTTTGAATTTCCAACTTGAATTCAACCACGCAATCCAATTTAATATGCGGAATCAGAAATTAGAAATCTAATTTCTAAGTAAAATCGAAAATAACAAGAAAAGAAGAATAGAAAATCTTGTTCTCCAGATCAGATCTTCAGGGCTGTGTCCTAATGCTGTTCAGATCTACTACTGGTGAGGACTCCGTAGATCTATATTCTGAGCAGGACCAGAATCGAAATTCTCCTCCTTTCTTCTCCAAAAACGGCGCCCCTCTCTCTCTCTCTAGGTTTAGTGTGTTTCAACTATCTTACAACTTATGAGAGAGAGCTGTCTATTTATTGACCTAGGGTTGTAAACCCTAATGGGCCTTTTTGGGCTCAATTCAGCATATTTAATTTGGGCCAGACCTAGGACCTAATGCAAATAATAAAGTGGGCCTATAAATTAATTAATTCCCCTGTCCACAACCCAGGACACAATTTATTAATTAATATTAATTCTTTTTCACCACAGAATTAATACTGACCTACCCCTTTATTACCACGTTATGAGAACGGGCTGCATTAATTGAGAATCCCCATATTTAAGGTTACCGGACATCCATTAATTAATCGGAGCCTCTGACAAGCTCTAACTACAATTAATTAATATCTTATAATTCCTGAGTTGTACCACTCAAACCTTATCACTCGTGCCTGAAATTAATCAGCCTGCAGGACTTTGACACGATGAATGTTATTGAGCTCTTCAGGGAATGTCCCCATCCTATTACTCGGATATGGTTACCTAAACCCAGTCTCAGGCGGTACTACACGAACTGATGTTACCCAAGATGCGGATATACGAGCACGTTACTTAGGCTCTCCGCCATGGCAAGTCCAAGTAACAGTCAACCCGTGCAAACCCCTGAACCTTCGTCAGGGTTTGGACTCAATCAATGTAACGAGATCTTGTATTCGCTGATGTCAGACAGACGAATAAATCTCACTGCGGTCCATCAATACGCCACCTCTGCGTACCAGCATGTCAAGTAACCAAGACAGACTACTTATTCCGACAATGCCGCAGCCATCCGGACAGACGTATCCTCATACGCTGTCTCGGCTGTGATAATAAATGCTTTCAGTATTCAGATAGGAGAAATAAACAGTTGTATACTCATTATAATAAATGCTTTCAGTATTCAAAATCCATCAATCTCCCACTTATAGTCAAAGCATAACTAAGCTATTACAGAGTATACCATCTATCTAGTCTGCTGTCACTTTAACCACTCTCGGTGGTCGGCATCCACCTCAGACCCAGCTCACGAATATGTCTTTCGTAAACTTTCTGCGGCAAGCTCTTTGTAAATGGATCAGCAAGATTGTCAGCCGTGTCAATCTTCTTAATCAGCGCATCGCCCCTCGATACGATTTCTCGTATGATTTGGTACTTTCTCTCTATGTGTTTGCTTGCCCTGTGAGACCGCGGTTCCTTTGAGTTTGCCACTGCACCAGAGTTATCACAATAAATTGTGACACTCCTCGGCAAACTCGGGATCACGCCCAACTCTAAAAGGTAGTTCCGGAGCCACACCCCATCTTTCGAGGCGTTGGAGGCAGCGACATATTCCGCCTCCATGGTGGAGTCAGCAATGCATTTCTGCTTTGAGCTTCTCCAAGATACAGCTCCACCTCCCAGGATAAACACATATCCTGAGGTCGATTTCTTCTCATCCTGGTCCCCTTGGAAATCCGAGTCTGTATAACCCACAGGGCACAAATCCTCACTTTGATAAACTAGGCAGAAATTCCTAGTTCTTTTCAAATACTTGAGGATGTGCTTTACCGCAAACCAGTGCGCCTGTGCAGGGTTAGACTGATATCTTGCTACCATGCTAACGGTATAACAGATATCTGGCCTGGTACACGGCATTGCAAACGTGAGACTACCCACCGCCGAAGCGTATGGTACAAGACTCATCTCGTCTTTCTCCTGCTGTGTCTGAGGACACTGCCCACTAGAAAGACGAACGCCATGTCTGAAAGGTAGCAAGCCTTTCTTGGCGAGTTGAGTGCTGAACCGGGCTATCACAATATCCACATAGGATGCCTGGGATAAGCTCAACATTCTTCTCTTACGATCTCGTAAGACCTTAATACCAAGAATGTAGCCAGCTTCTCCCAGATCCTTCATTTGGAATTGTTTAGACAACCAAGCCTTGATTTCCGACATCACTCTCTCGTTGTTTCCAAATAGGAGTATGTCATCAACGTATAGTACAAGGAAGACCACGTTCCCACTGACACAAAGTCGGTAAACACAACTTTCGTTTTCCAACTGTGCAAATCCATAGGATTTAATCACATCGTTGAAACGTAAGTTCCACGACCTTGAAGCTTGCTCAAGTCCATACAAGGACTTCCTAAGCTTCCAGACAAGATGTTCTTCGCCCTTGCTTATGTGACCCTCGGGTTTCTGCATATAGATGTCTCTACCTTCTTCAAGGTAACCGTTTAAAAAAGCGGTTTTGACATCCATTTACCAGATCTCGAGGTCCATATGCGCAGCTATGGCAAGGAGTATCTGTATGGATTTGAGCATGGCTACGGGTGAAAAGGTTTCGTCATAGTCAATGCCCTCTTTCTGACTAAAATCCTTTGCCACCAGCCTGGCTTTAAAAGCCTTGATCTTTGCATCCGCCCCTTTCTTTCTCTTGTATACCCATTTGCACCCTATGGCCCTAAAGCCATCCGGCAAATTAGTTTTCTGGTATACATCCATAGCAGTTATGGATTCAATTTCAGAATCCATGGCGACACGCCATTTGGCAACATCCTTGTCTTGCACTGCCTCTTCGTAAGTCAGTGGGTCAGAGTTCTCATGTCCGTCTTCCAGGCTCAAGTCCGAAGACTCACCCACGAACATGTACCTTTCCGACTGGAAAATAACTCTCCCACTACGACGAGGCATCGGTGCCGTGTCAGTAGTAGGTGCAGTGACTTGTGGTCCTACACCTTGTACTAAAGAACGTGTCTGTGGTGTTGTGCCTCTCACAGGTGCACCCACATCTACACGTTCCCCTTCCCTTGGAATTTCATTCTCGTTCTCAATTTCTTGAAGAACAATATCACTCCTTGACCTGTGATTACTCACATACTCGTCCTCCAAGAATCTAGTGTTGGTGCTAACAACGACTCTTTGACTCTCAGGACAGTAAAAGTAACCACCTTTCATTTGCCTGGGATACCCTATGAACAGCATTACTTTTGACCTGCTTTCTAACTTATCAGGTTCCTTCGACAGTACGTGTGCCAGACAGCCCCATACTCTAAACTTGCACAAACTGGGTTTGCGACCAAGGAAGAGCTTAGAAGGTGTCTTAGGAACTGATTTAGAAGGCACCACATTAAGCACGTAAGCTACTGTTTCCAAAGCGTAGCCCCAAAACGAAATTGGTAAGTTTGCATAACTCATCATTGATCTTACCATCTCTAGAAGAGTCCTATTTCTTCTTTCAGCTACACCGTTTTGCTGGGGAGTACCCGGTGCAGTCCAATGGGATGTAATCCCATTTTCTGACAAATATTGCAGGAACTCGTTACAGAGGTATTCGCCACCGCGGTCAGATCGCAGCGACTTGATAGTTTTCCCGACCCTCTTTTCTACTTCAGCCTTGAACTCTTTGAATTTCTCAAAGCATTCAGACTTGTAGCGAAGCATGTAAACGTATCCGTACCTTGAGTAATCGTCAATGAAAGTGACGAAGTACTCGTACCCTCCATGAGCCTGCGTGGACATCGGTCCACATAAGTCAGAATGGATCAATTCCAACACTTCCTCTGCTCGAGACTGACTAGCCTTGAAAGGCCTAGTTGACATCTTGCCCTCGATACAGGATTCGCAGACTTGATAAGGTACAACCTGGACTAGGTCCAATGTACCGTCATCTGCAAGTCTTTGAATCCGCTTCAAGCTGATGTGACCCAGTCTCAAGTGCCAGAGATATGTAAGATCCTCATCAGAAGAAGTAAGTTTTCTCTTTCTAGGATTATCAATTACAGATGAATTACATGCAATATAAAGGACAAGTTTTGATCGAAGTAACATAGAGATTGTAAATCAACGTTCCATAATGGATAACCTTGTTGCTACCAATGATAAAATCATAAATAACAGATACCCATAAAAGTTGATAAAATTTGTCCTGCCGATAAACCACGGCCCACAAATAAACTCTCAAATACACTTAATTCATCAAAACATAAAGAAAAGAAAACTCCATGAAGCTCCGTCATAAAACGTTGCTTTCATCCAGTTTGGTATCTTCTTGCCATCACTCACCAGCCTTGTCGGCACGGTCCCCTGCAAAGTATAACAACACGATCAACAAGTCAGCGCTTATAGCTCTTAGAAGAGCAACGCCGCACTCTAAACATGCTTCAGTTATACATGCAAATGGCATACCCTGTCTAGCCTTGTGGGCCTGACAATCTTTCCTTCAATTTCCTTTCTTACCATACCTGAAAACACTTGTCCCTCGAAGTTTCCGTCATAGGCTTATTAACAGCTCCCACGTCCTTCGCAGTTACCTTTCCAGCCTTCTTCGTAATCGCTCTTTTCGGCTTCATACCTTTCGATACAGCAGAGTGATTACCAGAAGTAGCTAAGGCAACCTTTTAAGGATTCATGACCGATTCCACTGCCAAAAAGTCATTGAGCAACTCGTTAAGAGTATACTCCTTCTTGTTCATGACAACAATCAGTCTGAAACTCTCAAAGGATTTGGGTAGAGAGTTCATTATGATATCGACCTTAGCCTCAGTGTCGATACCTCCACTGTGCACAGTTAGCTCATCCATGAGGTGAGTCATGGAAACTACGTGCTCTCTCAATCGTTGTAATAGTCTACTTCCTCTTGCGAGGATTCAGTAGTAGGTACTTATAGGACAAAGTACTTGTAGAACAAACATGTGTTCTTCCACAATCAGGATGTATTAAGGGTTGCGTTTCCATTCCAGGAAGTTTGGACCAGTTAGAGAATATTGTGCGAGAATATTGATAACACTAGACATAGACATATCCGAAACAATAAAAATCTTAAACAAGAACATACATGTAGAACTTCGAAAACAAATGCATTGAAAACCTTTTGATAAATCAAATACAAATGTTTTCCACTAATTGCCCAAGAGTTCCCACCGCAAGCTACACTCGTAGACGTTTACGATGTCACCCTCAACCAGAACTGCGGGTTTTAAGCCCCACTCCATTTAATTTCACTACCATGTCAGGATGCTTTTGACACTAGAAATTAATAATTAGTGAAAACCTCAGACCAAGCCATCTCTCAAGAACAGGGATGCAATTCTTGCATTATATTCTAAGATGCTTCTAAGCCATTTACCACAAATTTAACTCCGGCCAAAAGAGACAGTTTAGCATGGCACGTAACCATTCCGCACAGCCCTTAAAGCTTTTGTTATCTATAATTTAAATCGATCCTAGAATACTTGTGAAAGAGATCTACGCAAGCTACACTCGTAGACGTTTACGCAAAACCCTCCCACTATTCACATGATTTAAATTGTTTGTCTAGAAATCCCAACAACCGTTCCCATGCACCTCTAGGAACTAGTAAGCTACACTCGTAGACGTTTACTAGAACGAGAGATACACTTACAGCCTAGGACCGCTTTGTGGAGGTCTATTGATTTTAATTAAAAAATCCGCTTAGTATTTTTCTTTTAAAAGATTTCTTTATGCGCACACATAATTTCTTTGTCATTATATTTTCCAAATTTTTGCATGTAATTAAACAAGCCCAAAAATTCCAAAAATATAATCCAACAAAAGAAATTAATCACATAAGCATGCTGGGAAAGCTGTAAATAATAAAAGCGATAAAACATGTTTTTCCTATTATCTACACATGCTTAATTGTGCACATAAATAAATCACATATCATACGAGGACAATTAAGGCAAACAAAAATTCCTCGTGGCCCCGAAAATTGAAAAAAAAATCTATCTATTACAATTTGAAATTTGAATCTAATTTTGGATAAATCCAAATCTTTTTCAAATCTTCCAAATCTTCAAGGGCGTTCAAATCTGGATACACCAAATCTTTTGGAATTTTGGACTTTGTGATTTGATGATTTGCCCTAACCCTAATGCAAACCCTAAGGTTTAAACAGGATTGCACAAACTACAAAAAAACACGAGCCACCGTGACAGGACAGCAGCAGCCGATGACAGCCACAGCAGCCGCCGGCGCACCGCCGCACATGCGCGCGCGCACGCCCCGCACGTTGCTGTCGTGCCGCGCGCCCCTTGCGCCCGCCATGGGTGCTGCCCGCACGCGCCTGCCGTGCCGCTTGCCGTCGTCCGCCGTCGTCTCCGTCGGCTCCATCTTCGTTCTTCGTCCTCGACCCGTCCAATTACATAAATTTGAAAATTACAGAACAACTATTCTATTACAATTTTCAAATCTACACTAATCACGGATTTTCTCGTGATTTTACAAAAACAATTCAGCCCTACATGGATAAACCACCGCGGGCTCGTCAGGGAATGTCCCCATCCTATTACTCGGATATGGTTACCTAAACCCAGTCTCAGGCGGAAATACACGAACTGCTGTTACCCAAGATGCGGATATACGAGCACGTTACTTAGGCTCTCCACCATGGCAAGTCAAAGCAACAGTCAACTCATGCAAACCCTTGAACCTTCGTCAGGGTTTGGACTCAATCAATGTAACGAGATCTTGTATTCGCTGATGTCAGACAGACGAATACATCTCACTGCGGTCCATCAATACGCCACCTCTGTGTACCAGCATGTCAAGTAACCAAGACAGACTACTTATTCCGACAATGCCGCAGCCATCCGGACAGACGTATCCTCATACGTTGTCTCGGCTGTGATCAGGTTTATGTCTCACTAGGTCAAGTGATCATACTGTCTTCATACATGTAAGATTGTTAACATATAGGAGAAATAAACTGTTGTATACTCATTATAATAAATGCTTTCAGTATACAAAACCCATCAAGTTTAGCATGGCACATAACCATACCGCACAACCCTTAAAGCTTTTGTTATCTATAATTTAAATCAATCCTTGAATACTTGTGAAAGAGATCTACGCAAGCTACACTCGTAGACGTTTACGCAAAACCCTCCCACTATTCACATGATTTAAATTGTTTGTCTAGAAATCCCAACAACCGTACCCATGCACCTCTAGAAACTAGTAAGCTACACTCGTAGACGTTTACTAGAACGAGAGATACACTTACAGCCTAGGACCGCTTTGTGGTGGTCTATTGATTTTAATTAAAAAATCAGCTTAGTATTTTTCATTTTAAAGGTTTCTTATATGTGCACATATAATTTCTTTGTTATTATATTTCCCAAATTTTTGCATGTAATAATACAAGCCCGAAAATTCCCAAAATATAGTCCAACAAGAAATTAATCACATAAGCATGCTTGGAAAGCTATAAATAATAAAAGCGACAAATCATGCTTTTCCTATTATCTACAAATGCTTAATTGCGCACATAATAAATCACATATCATACGAGGATAATTAAGCCAAACAAAAATTCCTCGTGGCCCCACAAAATAGGAAAAAATAAAATCCTATCTATTACAATTTCAATTTGAATTTATTGGATAAATCCAAATCTTTTCAAATCTTCTAGGGCCTCCAAATCTTCATCCACCAAATCTTTTGGGATTTAGCCCTTTGTGATCTGATGATTTGCCCTAACCCTAATGCAAACCCTAGGGTTTACACAGGATTGTACAAACCACCAAAACACGAGCCACCGCAATGGGATAGCAGCCGCCGACGATGACTCACGCCGCCGCCAGCGCCGCCGCGCCCAGCACCGCCAGCCGTGCACTACCCGCTGTCGTGCGCACGCGCGCCGCGCCCGCGCCGCCGGCCTCCTGCGGCCGTACGCGCGTGCGGCTGCCCAGTCCGTCGGCCTCCGTCTTCGTTCTTCGTCCTCGACCCGTCCAATTACAAATTTGAAATTACAAAAATACAGAATAATCGATTCTATTACAAATTTTTAAATCTACACTAATCACGGATTTTCTCGTGATTTTCCAAAATTAATTAAGCCCTACACGGATAAACCACCGCGGGCTGAATCATACAGGTTGCCACGAGGAACAAAAACCATCCACAATACAAAACAAAATTCATAGATGCATATTTGAATTTATTGTGCACAACAGAGCCATAAATCAGAAACCTCGCTCTGATACCAATTGTAGGGATTTCATGTGAACCGAATCACAAAATCCAACTGAACCGGATCGATTTATGGATA
The DNA here is from genome assembly GCA_026898455.1 of Plectranthus barbatus. Lineage (NCBI taxonomy): Eukaryota > Viridiplantae > Streptophyta > Magnoliopsida > Lamiales > Lamiaceae > Plectranthus > Plectranthus barbatus. The sequence continues at coordinate 9,346 of JAPKLW010002200.1, forward strand.
TTGTACACAATCAAAGTTCACAATAAATCCTAGCATGATCCTATGAATTTAATTCCAATCATGGATTGAGAGATCACCGTAATTCCGTAAAGTCTGATCCGATCTTTCGCATTTGAATATCCAACTTTCAATTCAACCATGCGATTCGATTTACTCTGCGGAAACAGAAATTAGAAATCTAGTTTCTAAATTAAATCGAAAACAAAAGAGAAAAGATTGAAATCTGTTCTCCAGATTAGATCTTCACGGTTGTGTCCCAATGCTGTTCAGATCTGCTACTGGTGAGGATTCCACAGATCTGTGATGTAGACCGGAGCAGAAAAATCTTCCTTCTCCCCTCTACAGGCGCCGCCCACTGCTCTCTTTCTCCCTAGGGTTTCAAACTGATTAGAATGATATTAAGTGGCTAGGGTTTTAGAGAAAGAGTGGTCTATTTATAGACCCAAGGTTTTATCCCTAATGGGTTACTGGGCCTTTTTTAGCATGTTTATTTGGGCCAGTCCTGGGACCTAATGCAAATAATAAAGTGGGCATATAAATTAATTAATTCCCATGTCCACAACCCAGGACACAATTAATTAATTAATATTAATTCTTTTTCACCACATAATTAATACTGACCTACCTTTTTATTACCACGTTATGAGAACGGGCTGCATTAATTGAGAATCCCCATATTTAAGGTTACCAGATATTCATTAATTAATCGGAGCTTCTGACAAGCTCTAGCTACAATTAATTATTATTCCAGAGTAGTACCACTCAATCCTTATCACTCATGTCTGAACTTAATCAGCCTGTAGGACTTTGGCACGATGAATGTTATTGAGCTCCTCAGGGAATGTCCCCATCCTATTACTCGGATTTGGTTACCTAAACCCAATCTCAGGCGGTACTACACGAACTGTTGTTACCCAAGATGCGGATATACGAGCACGTTACTCAGGCTCTCCACCATGGCAAGTCAAATCAACAGTGAACCCGTGCAAACCCGTTAACCTTCGTTAGGGTTTGGACTCAATCAATAACAAGATCTTGTATTCGCTGATGTCAGACAGACGAATACATCTCACTGCGGTCCATCAATACGCCACCCCTGCGTACCAGCATGTCAAGTAACCAAGACATACTACTTATTCCGACAATGCCGCAGCCACCGGACAGACGTATCCTCATACGCTGTCTACACTATCTCGGTTGTGATTAGTTTTATGTCTCACTAGGTCAAGTGATCATACTGTCTTCTGCGATCTACAACACGCCGTATGATCGTCCCTATCGGTGAGACAAGAGGATAACATTGTTACATACATGTAAGATTGTTTGACAGATAGGAGAAATAAACCGTCGTATACTCATTATAATAAATACTTTCGGTATACAAAACTCATCACAAACTTTTCAGCTGGTTAAGCAAAAAAAGCACTCAGTAACCACATCTACAACGGAAGTGGAGTATGTTGCTGCAGCAAGTTGTTGTGCTCAAGTGCTTTAGATCAAGCAACAAATGTTGGACTATGATGTAAAAACTGGGTGCATTCCAATCTATTGTGATAAAAGCAGTGCAATGTGCATCATAAGGAACCTAGTTCATCATTCCAGAACAAAGCACATCAACATAAGGCATCACTTCATCAGAGATCATGTCAAGAAATAGGATGTGTCAGTTGAGTACATCCAAACTGAAGATCAGTTGGCTGATATCTTGTTGAATAAAGTTCTTGTTGAAGAGAAATGATGTTGAATAAAACTGAGTCCAAGCTCTCAGTTTTCATAAACTAGATCGCAAAGAAGACACCTCCAAAGCATCCAAAGAAGCAGAATCACACCTTCAGTCAAGCTCCAAACTGACTTGATGAAGAGAAACCATGTTTTGGTTTTCGTACTTAGAAGATTTCTCAAGGACGGATGCAGAATTAAACTGAGTTTCAACTCTTAGTTTAGAAACTGACTCTTAGTCAATTTGGAATTTCAAAAGGTGGGATTTTGAATTCCAAAGAAAATCGATGCAGTTACATCGCTATTAATGTGTATCCTGCATCAATTAATCAGATTTCAACACGTGGAATATCGCTCCTACCCACGTCGCTCCAGTCAAATCTGAAATGCGCATCGCGAGGCCATGAATCTCAATCATCGCCGAAGATCACGAATCGAAAGGTCACAAGGTACTCCTACCATTTTCAATTGATCTTTCTTTCTGCTATAAATATGGTTCTTTTGTTTCCTCCAAGAAATAAAAATTTTCTCCCATCCCCATTGTCGAACCCTTCCTTTGAAGTTTATATATAGTCCTCCACCAAAATCTTCCCTTAGATCTGGAAAAATGGTGATAGAGCCCAAACCACCAGATATCATCTCACCACCTTTTTAGGGTGCGGTCATAGAGGGGGAAAAGAAGTATGGGAGGCACAGAAGATATCAGAAGCCTCAGCAGAGCAGCCGCTCATTGTGCCGAAGAGGCACAAAGTCACAGTAGAAGTCTACTGTGAAGTGCCAAAAAGACTGAAGTCTTAAGATGGCACGGAATGCTCTAGCTGGTGGGAAACTCTTCGCTGCATAATGCGCACAAACTGTTAATTCGTGCATGCAGACAAATGAGGATATAAGCTAGGGGGATACAAGACATCATAAGGTATGTTATTGTCACTGCTAAGGAACTCCATGTCAATATCAATACCAGCAAACCCCTGAAAAGCACAGCTGCAGTAAGTCAGTATGAAGGGATATGGAAAGCTGGCCAGAATATCAAACTAGCTTCCTTCGTAGTAAGGACTACTGCAACAGCCAGTTTGAAGACCGGAAGCATCTTAGTATAGTTCTTACAATAGATCTGTAATAGGTTTCTTTTTGTTAGTTATCCCTGTACTTGTAATGAAAATTATTTTAGGGTAAACTGACTTGTTGATGACAATCTCTTTTTGTCCAACAAAGGTCTTCGTTCTTCAAACGCTGAACTTACACAATCCAGCGTAATCAACAGGCTTCTGACTCTCTCCCCTTCTTAAGATTCAAGTGCTCTAAACTGACAAATAAAATCAATCGAGCAATATCTCTCCAAGTTTATAAGGAGAAGATCTTAAGTAAAAAGCCCAAATTGAGGGGGAACTTTTCGGAGTTTATGAGACACATTGTCAAAACTGTAAAAACTTTACAGTTATCCTCACCTCATCGGCTTAGGTTCTAGATGGCTTTGACCACACCAAAATGGGGGAAATTGTTAGTATTCTTTTTAGATAATTCCTTCCTAACTTTTTGATGTTTTGGTAGGTTAAAAATTGTAAGCCATCTTAGTCAGTTTTTCCAGTTTCTAGAGTTCTAATCTTGTAATCCTTGTATAGGATCAAATTGAGTTGTAATAGAACTTAGACTGAAGACCGAGCAAGGAAAATGCTCGAGAACTGACTATCATCACGCCTAGCCTTGACCTAAAACTGTGTTGGAGCACTCAGTTTAAGGTCCTACCATACTAACAAGGAGAAGTCAGTTATAGGGCTTTCCCGAACTGACTAAGGGGAAGTCAGTTCAAAGGATTTCCATACTGATAAGGAGAAATCAGTATAAGGGTGTTTTCCATACTTACTATTATTAGTCAGTATGAGGGTTTAGCATGCTAACCCTGGGAAGTTAATATGAGGGCAAAGTTGTACTAACTTTTAATAGTTAGTATCGGAGCCTCTACCTTTAAACTATGAGCATTTCAAAAGATATCGAAGCTCAGTTAGACTCAGGCATTCATATATGCCCAAGTCAGTACGAGGTTATCCAAAAACTGGGATCCCTGGGGCTGAAAAGAAGTCTGATATAAAGTTAGTGTAACATACACTGACGCAGCAGAGCAGAAAGGAGACCTAAGGCATGGGCTACGATTGGACAATATAATCAATGAGTCTAACATCTGGATTTATGTGTCTAATGGATAGAAATTCAAATTTCCATAGGTCCTCCACTATATAAAGGCCAACCCTTCCAACCTTAACAGGTTACCTGAACAAAATTCAAAATCTGATAGTCTTGAGAAGACAAAGGCAATAGTTTGGGCTATTATCTCTTCCAAACTCTCTGAGTTTTTGTGTTCTCTAACACGAGACTTGAGTCTCCGACTCAAGCTCCCCACCGTGCTATCTTCTCCTAGCACGAGGCTGAAGCTTTAAGCTGAGTCTCTTCTTGGTGATTATATCTTTCTGAGATATCTTCACAGCAGTCAGTTTCCTAGTATGGGACTCTGATTCTCACGGGCGTATGCCTGCCACTTTTGTTCTGGAAAGAACCTCTAAACATCCAATCATTTTGGGAAGAATTAGTAAAAATCCACCCACCGGGAAGGAGGCTGCGGGGTGCGTCCCCACTTCAACTTGAAGACTGAGTCTACAAGGAGTTCCTAAGCGAGAGCCATAGTTGACCGGAGGAAGGAGGATCCACGGACTGTGTATAGATCATAAGGAGGCTTTTATTTACTTAGTGAATTATCCAGACCTTGGGTCTGAAAAGTAGATGTAGGATATTGAAGTTCGAACCACTATAATTCTCTGTGTGCTGCTTCATTGCTTTCTTTATACTTGCTCTATTTTTTTGTTTCACAAACTGACTACTGAATCCATTCAATACTTTTCCAAGTATTGAAGCATATAAACTATGAAACTGACTTAAGACGGAACAGAGACTTAAGCTTAAACTGACTAACACACAAAACTGACTTTACTTTGTTTGAACGAACCAGTATTTGTGCTTATTTTGACTTCCACTACATACACAAAACCTTCTGTTGCACATATTGCACTCTGATTTCGGGACCAACAATTATCGAACCCTTCCTTCCAAGTTTATACTTCGTCTTCAACCAAAACTTTCCTTAGATCTGGAAAAATGGTGATAGAGCCCAAGCCTCCAGACATAAGCTCACCGCCCTTTTGGGGTGCAGTCAAAGAGGGGGAAAAGAAGTATAGGAGGTGCAGAAGACATCAAAAACATGAGCAGAGCAACTCCGACAACAAAAGTAGTGGCAGAGAAAATCTCTCTATTTCATGCTTTGAGTCTACGTGGACTGCTCCAGCTTCATCTGTAGAGAGCTCTTCGATGCATGGTGTCGACAAATTTTGAAAACATTTCATGCAATTGAATGAGAAAGAAAGCTCAGAGGGGCAGGACGATCACAAGGGACGTTCTCTTTTGTTCATCTCTGGACCGGAAAATAGACCTCCCAGATGTCTTGCCAATAATGCTGGTATTTCTCGATAATGCCAGCAGACCTCTGAAAAGCACAACTGCAGTAAGCTGGCAAAAATGGGGTACTTGGAAAACTGCTATGCACACCAAACCAGTCTCCCTTATTGCACTACTGCACCAGCCAGTTTGAAGAACATTATGAAGACCGGAAGCAGCCTAGAATAGACTTGTAATAGTTCTTGTAATAGGTTTCTTTTTGTTAGTTTATCCATGTACTTGTAATGAAAATTATTAAAGGGTAAACTAACTTGTTGATGACAATCTTTTTTAGTCCAACAAAGGTCTTCGTTCTTCAAACGCTGAACTTACACACTCCAGTGTAATTAGCAGGCTTCTAACTCTCTCCTACTTACGATTTAATTTGCTCTAAACTGACTTGAAAAATCAATCGAGCAATATCTCTCCAAGTTTATAAGGAGAAGATCTAAAGTAGAAAGCAGACCTTGAGGGGGAGCTTTTCTGAGTTTATGTCAAAACTGTAAAACTTTTCTGAGCTTATCTAAAGTTATCCACACCTCATTAGCTTAGGTTATAGATGGCTTTGACCACACCGAAAAAATGGGAAATTGTTAGGATTTTTATTAGAGAAATCATTCCTTAATTTTTTTTGTTTTGGTGGGTCAAAGATTGTAAGCCATCTTAGTCAGTTTTTCCAGTTTCTATAATTCTTAACTGTAATCCTTGTATAGGATCGATCGAGTTGTAATAGAACTTAAGCTAAAGATTGAGCAAAGGAGAATGCTCGAGAACTGACTACCAGCACGCCTTGCCTTGACCAAAACTAAGTTGGAGCACTCAGTTTAAGGTCCATCCATACTGACAAGGAGAAGTCAGTATGAGGGCATTCACGAACTGACTAGGAGAAGTCAGTATGAGGGTTTTCCATACTGATAAGGAGAAATCAGTATGAGGGCGTTTTGCATACTGACTATGGATAATCAGTATGAAGGTCTACCATACTGACCTTGGGAAGTCAGTGTGAGGGCTAAGTTGTACTGAGCTTAGAAAGTTAGTATAAGAGCCTCTACCTTTAAAGCTTGAGCTATTTGAAAGATATCGAAGCCCAGTCAGACTTAGGCATTCGTATATGCCCAAGTCAGTACGAGGTTATCCAAACTGAGATTCCTCGGGCTGAAAAGAAGTCTGACATAAAGTTAGTGTATAGTATACAGACGCAGCGGAGCGGAGCAGAAAGGAGACCTAAGGCATGGGCTACGATTGGACAATATAATCCATGAGTCTAACGTCTGGATTTATGAGTCTAACGGATAGAAATTCAAAATGCCAAAGGTTCTCCTCTATATAAAGGTCTGCCCCCCAACCTTAAACGGTTACCAAACTCAAAATCAAAATGTCTTAAAAGATAAAGGGCATTCTAACAGACTATCTCTCTGCTAAACTATATGAGTTTCTGTGTTTTCTAACACGAGACTCGAGTCTCTGACTCAAGTTACCCACCGTGCTAACTTCTCGTAGCACGAGGCTGAAACTTTAAGTTGAAGCTCTTCTTTGGTGAATATATCTTTCTGAGATATATTCATAGCAGTTAGTTTCCTAGTCTGGGATTCTGATTCTCACGGGCGTATGCCAACCACCTGAGTTCTGGGAAGAACATTAAACATCCAACCACCGGGAAGAAGGCTGCGGGGTGCCGTCCTCACTTCAACCTGAAGAATGAGTTTGCAAGGAGTTCCTAGGTGAGTGCCACAGCTGACCGAAGGACGGAAGCACCGACGGGCTGTGTATAGATCGTAAGGAGGCTTGTATTTACTTAGTGAATTATCCGAACCTTGGGTCTGAAGAGTGGATGCAGGATATTAAGATACGAACCATTATAAATCTTGTGTGTTCTTTACTGCTTTATTTACATACTTGCTCTGTTTTTTTGTTTCACAAACTAACTTTTGAAACCTTCAATACTTCCAAGTATGGAAGAGTATATACTATGAAACTGAGTTAATCAGAACAGACCAAAGCTTTAAGTCTTCTACACAAAAAACTGACTTTTCTCTGTTTTTAATCGAACCAATGCAATTGTTATTATTTACCTGCTGCACAATTTTGCATTCTGATTTCGGGACCAACACATTTACTGGATTCTGTAACATATATGTTGAAGAAAATTGGAAAGACACTTGCAGCAATAAACTCACATAAACGACTAATCAATTTCAACCAAAAAAGCAATTAGATAAATAGTGCTCGGTTGAATAAATGAGATATCAAATGATAAATGTGTTTGATACATGATCACAAAAGCGCAAAAGACTTATCACCTAGTAAAACCAATCATAGAATTGTTTGGATATAGAGTAATTATGAGTGTAATGCAACAATCATCCATGCACAAAGCACAAAATTCCTCAAATGATAAAACAGTTTGATACTACCACTCAAATACCATGCATTTTCACTTAATTGAACCCAAATAAATGTGGTCGTGGCCTTCATTGTTATCATAGTCTTCACCGTTGCTAGCAACACTAGTATTTTGTTCTTTATCATTTTCATCCTGTTCAGAAAAATCATTTAAGTTCAAAATCCGCGAACTAGCACTTCCGCTTTGATTTTGGCTAGCACCTTCCATAAACATTATTGAATTGGCAAACCAAGATTCTTGAATCAATTAGCAAACCTTCTTCGGTGATGATAGTTTTTCCCTTCACACGCAGTTAACTTCCAATTGACAGAATTTACTAGAGTGAACATTAACTAAGGTTTAGAAAATTGAATCAACATACCCAACTACACCAAAAAAAAAAAAATCACACAAACCCAAATATTCATATACGCGTTTATGGAAAAAAGAATACCAATGAAAAAACATAAAAGATAAAATTCAAAAGAACTCACAAATAAAAATATTTAAAACATTTTCTTCTAAAAAATCACACAACACAAAATGGAAAGAAATATATTCAAAAGAAATTTAACTATGATGAGAATCACCTAAAGATAATTATCAAGAAAATCACTTCAACGAATAAAAAACAGATATTAAAATAAAACGATGAATTGTAAAATTAAGTCTCATCAAACAACAAAAGAGCAAAAGAATGAGAACCCAATTAATATAATCGTCTCTCTTTGTTTCTTATGGTAGGTCTCTCTCTCTTTTTTCAAGATTTTGCAAATTTCTCTAGTTTTATAAAAAGCCACACGCAAAACAACAACAATAATAATAATAATATTAATAAAACACATATACCTTTGGTGCATCACCGTTTTCATTGGTTCATCACAGTTTCCATTACTAGTAAAATTATTGCTCTTTGAGCCCTACTTCTTCCTTCCTCCTATCCCCGTTTCTATCGTCCAAAACATCTGTCGCAGTTTTTCTTGAATTAATTAGTTCTTTTCATTATTTATGAAAAAAAAAGGTGGATACTTTTGAAAAATGATCTTTCTTTAAATATATACATAAAAATAATTATTTAGAGTTTTAATATAATAAAAAAGACTTTTTAAAATTTTCACTCTTATATTTTATTCCTCTTCTAAAAAGTATCTCAATAATTATGATTTTTTTGAAAAAACCACTGTATTAGAAGTTATAATGAGATCGTTCCTTATTTGTTATTTTTTAAGAAAATATCCTCAACTCGTGACCCTAATAATGTGTAGAGAAAGATAATTCTTATTTCACTCAATGAATATTGAATTACATGAGAGGTATATATAGTGAGGAAATAGATCTACTCTATACAAAAGATATAATATAATCTATATATACACAATCTATACAAAAGATATGAGAAAAAGATATATGGTTATCTTATATCTTGAGACCCCCCCTCAAGTGAAGACGGAAGCAGTCAAAGCTTGGAACGAAATTCCTCAAACAACGGTCGTGATAAGCTTTTAGTGAAGGCATCTGCTACCTGATCTTCAGATGGAATAAACCTTGTCATCAACTTGTTGGATTCTACGAGCTCACGGAAAAAATGGTAATCAATGTCAATGTGTTTGGACCTTTTGTGAGAGATCGGATTTTGTGTTAAAAATAGTGCACTAGCATTGTCCGAATATAGGATCGGCGTGGATTTCAGTTCGATGTGTAAGTCATGAAGTAAATTCCTTACCTAAACAATCTCAGATGTTGTGTTCGCAATAGCTCGATACTCAAATTCATAGCTAGAGCGAGAAACTGTAGACTGCTTCTTAGCACTTCATGAAATAAGATTAGGACCCAGAAATATAGCATAGTCGTATGTCGAATGACGGGTGTCCGGGCAACGCGCCCAGTCTGCGTCGGAGTATCCAGAAAGCGTGACCGAGCCAGGAAAAAATTGTATGCCAAATCCGATGGTGCCTTTAATGTACCTGAGCATCCGTTTAAGAGCCTGAAAGTGCTCGATGGTAGGAGACTGCTGATATTGACTCATGGTGTTCACAGAATATGCAAGGTCTGGTCGCGTTATTGTGAGATATTGCAATGCCTCAAGTAAAGACCGATAGAGCGTAGGATTTTCATAGGGAGCGCCATCCTTTGCGAAAGTGATACCTGGCGGAAGAGGCATCGATACAGGCTTTGCGTGGATCATGTCTGAACGCTTGAGAATATCAATAACATACTTGGTTTGATGGAGAATCAGTCCATTTGATGTGTAAGACGTCTCTAGTCCGAGAAAGAAACCTAGTCGACCAAGATCCTTAGTTGAGAATTCCTGATTAAAACGGTGCATTAGTTTGCTGATGGCCGAGTTGCTGTTGCCCGTAATGATAATATCACCAACATAGACAAGCAAATAAATGATGGTCGAGTGCTTGTGAATAACAAACAAAGATGTATCCGAAGAACTGCAGAGAAAGCCCAAGGATAAAAGATACTTCCGGAATCGCTGGTACCAGGCTAGTGGCGCTTGTCGAAGTCCATAAATTGCTTTCTGAAGAGAGCACACATGAGTCGGAAACCGTGCATCGATGAACCCCGGAGGTTGCTCCATGAATATAGGTGTAGACAGTAAGCCATTCAAGAAGGCATTTTTTACGTCAAGCTGATGAAGAGACCAAGAATTCATGACGGCAATGGAGATAATAATTCGAATAGTAGAGGCTTTGACGACGGGGCTAAAAGTGTGAGTGAAGTCGAACCCAGGAACTTGGCTAAACCCTTGAGCAACTAGACAGGCTTTGTACCGATCCACCGAGCCATCTGCCAATAATTTTGTATGATAAACCTACTTTGATCCGACGACGTTTGCATGGGATGGACGAGGCACCAAAATCCAAGTCTTGTTAGCATGAAGAGCCGCCATCTCTTCTTTCATTGCCTGTTTCCATTCGGGAACCTTGAGGGCAGTTAAAATATCTCGTGGTTCTGGGAGAACTGTAGCCGCTGAATATAGAGAGACAAGATTAAGATCAACAGGATATCGAGGCATAAAAATACCAGACTGAGAACGAGTACGCATGGTGTGCTGGCAAGTAGGCAAGGCCGGTGGTGGCTGTTCGGGTGGAGGATTGTCGGCAAGGGGTGGAAGATTTTCGGCAGGAGGTGGTTGAATTTCCGGTGGTTGGACGGTAGCTGGGGGCGCAGCATCGGTTTCAGGACAGAGTGGACGAATAGAGAGAGGAGCTGACTGGGTTGGCAAGACGCAAGCTCAGGGACGAGCTGGGCTGCAGTCGGCTTCCAGAAACATGGTAATGGTGAGGCGATATATTGGTGTGGGATTTTTGATTGTGGAGAAAGGAAAATACTGCTCATCAAAGGAGGCATATCGAGTGGTATAGACACGAGAGGTGACAGGGTCAAGACAACGAAACCCTTTGTAGTGAGGACTGTAACCTATGAAAACACAAGGCAAAGAATGTGGCTGGAGTTTGTGTTTATTTTAGTCTCAAAGACATGGAAACTGAAGGGATTCGTGAACTGAATCATGAAGTCCGTTTGCCAAGGATCGTTATTTGGAATATCAAAAATATATTGCTATGCCTATGAACAATCCTAGCATGCTCCTATATTATTATGCATAAGAAGGTTTATGCGGAATACCTGGATCGATGAACTCTGAAGAACGCATGCGCGGAGATGCCCTTTGTTCTTTCCCACGCACAAAGATTTGATTTCCAAACAGATTGAGGAAATAAATCTATGAAAATAAAATAATTATTTTCGAAAAACAAGGAGAGAGAGAAGAAGAAAAATCCTCTTGATTTGATCTTCTGATCTGTATCCCGACTCGATCTGAAAATCTGGTGAAGATTCTCTATCAGATCCCTTGCCCGGTTGAGAAGAAGAATTTCCTCCTCGTTCTCAGATCTTAGTCGATCACCACAGCTCCCAAAACCTGGTTTGCTGTGTGCAACTTATGATCTTGTGGTGTGTTGAGATCTGAGGAACTGAGGCCTATTTATAGGAAATTACTGGACTCCTATTGGGCTTGAGTTTTATGGGCCAGACCAGGGACCAAAATGCAAATAGCAAATAAGGTCTATCAATTAATTAATTCCCATATTCAACCCAGAATATAATTAATTAATTAATATTGATTCATTCCACCAGAGAAACTATACTGTCCTACCTATTTGCTACCACGTTTTGAGGTACGGGTTGCATGGGCTCGGTATATCCCCACATTTAAGGTTACAGACATTCGTTAATTAATTTAAGCTCTGACAAGCTATTTAATTAATTAACATCTTATATTCCTGAATCAATCCATTCAAACCTTTTTCACTTATGCTTGAACTTAATCAGCCTGCAGACTTAGCATAACGAACCTTTTCAGCTGTTCAGGGAATGTCACCATCCTATACTGGATGTGGTTACCTAGTTCCAGTACCAGACAGTCATATACAAACTGCTATTACCCAAGATACAGATATACAAGCTCAACTAGAGCCTTTCACTGCAACTCAAAGTAATACACAATCTGCACAGACTTCCGTACCTTCATTTAGGCTTAGGATCTCGTCAGTCCATAGAGATCTAGATTCTTTTAATGTCAGATAAAAGAATCAATCTCGACTTAGGTCCTTATCAATGTGTGCCCCACACCAGCATACCAAGCCATCCAAGATAAGATGCTTATTACTGCGTATGCTGCAGCCTACACCGACAGTTTATCCTGGAACTGTCTCAGCTGTGATAACTATTTATATCTCGTTAGGTCAAACGATCCATACGATCTTCCGTGATCTTCTACACACCGTATGATCTCCCTATCGATGAGATAAGAGGAGAATTGCGTTTGCGACACACGTTTGTTAATTCAGACAGGAGATGAACATACAACATTTATGATTCCCAGTATATTAACCAATCGACCTTGTACATAATATACCAATCATAATGCTTTCAGTATATAAATCCATCAATCTCCCACTTATACTCAAAGCATTATACACGTGCTTTCCAGAGTATAACGCGTCTAAACTAATCTAGCTATTACATCAAACATTCTACGTGGATAGCTTTGCCCTCAGCCCAAGGTTACGTACATGCATCTCGTAGACCTTCTGAGGCAGAGCCTTTGTGAATGGATCCGCTAGATTATTTCTTGTATCAATCTTCTCTACTAGCACATCACTCCTTGCTACGACTTCTCATATAATATGGTACTTCCTTTCAATGTGTTTTGTTGCTCTGTGAGTTCGTGGTTCCTTTGAATTAGCTACAGCTCCCGAATTATCACAGTATATCGTGATTGACTTGGGCAACTTAGGAATCACGTCCGACTCCAGAAGGAAGTTTCAAAACCATACCGCTTCTTTCGAAGCTTCAGAAGCTGCCACATACTCTGCTTCCATGGTGGAGTCCGCAATGCATTTCTGCTTTGCACTCCTCCATGATACGGCCCCACCTCCCAATGTAAACACATAGCCAGAGGTGGACTTCTTTTCGTCTCGGTCTGCCTGGAAATCCGAATCAGTATAACCCACAGGGCACAACTCCTCACACTGATAGACAAGACAATAGTCTCTAGTCCTTTTCATGTATTTGAGTATGTGCTTTACCGCGGTCCAATGCGCCTGTCCAGGGTTAGACTGGTATCTCGCTACCATGCCTACAGCAAAGCAGATATCTGGCCTCGTACATAGCATTGCATACATGAGGCTCCCCACGGCCGATGCATACGACACGTTCCTCATTTCATCTTTCTCCCTTTGTGTCACCGGACACTGATCCTTAGAAAGATATATGCCATGTCTGAAGGGTAACAGACCTTTCTTGGCAGTTTGCATGCTGAAACGGGCAATCACAGTATCCACATATGATCCTTGAGACAAGGTCAGCATCCTCTTATTGCGCTCCCGCAATACTTTTACCCCTAAGATGTATCCTGCCTCCCCAAGGTCCTTCATATGAAATTGCTCGGATAACCACCCCTTTATGCCCGACAATACTTCCACATTATCGCCAAATAGGAGAATATCATCTACATAAAGTGCAAGGAACACCACGCTTCCGCTGACACATAGACGGTACACACAACTCTCGTTTGAGCATTGTGAAAATCCATAGGATTTAATCACTTCATCAAAACGCAGATTCCATGACCGTGAAGCTTGTTTAAGTCCATACAGCGACTTCCTTAGCTTCCAGACCAAATGTTCTTCGCCCTTCTGCACATAACCTTCTGGTTGTTGCATATAGATGTCCCTACCTTCTTCAAGGTACCCGTTTAGAAACGCGGTTTTGACATCCATCTGCCACATTTCTAGGTCCTTATGTGCTGCTATGGCTAGGAGTATACGAATGGACTTAAGCATGGCTACCGGTGAGAAGGTCTCGTCATAGTCTACACCTTCTTTTTTACTATAACCCTTCGCCACCAGCCTTGCTTTGAAAGCTGTAGTTTCACCATTCGCTCCTTTCTTTCTTTTGTATACCCATTTGCACCCTATGGCTCGACAGCCATCTGGCAAATCAGTTTGCTGGTATACATCCATAGCCATAATGGATTCTATTTCAGAATCCATGGCGATCAGCCATTTGTCTGCATCCTTATCAGATACCGCCTCGTCATATGTCCAGGGATCGGTATCATCCAGTCCTTTTTCCGGGATCAAGTCAGAAGACTCTCCCACGAACATGTACCTTTCGGGTTGGTGGACAACCCTCCCACTGCGACGAGGCATCTGAACCGTGTCAGTAGTTGGCACAGTACGCGTTGGTCCCATACCTTGCATTAGTGGCAGTGTTGGTATAGCCTCACCTGTTGTAGGTGGATTTACCATTACACTGGGCTTTCCTGATGGAATTGCTTCTTTGTCCTCAAGCTCGTGGAGGACAATTCCACTCTTGGATCTGTGGTTTCTTACATATTCGTCCTCCAAGAATCTCGCATTGGTACTGACAACGACTTTCTGATTCTCAGGACAATAGAAGTAACCACCTTTCGTTTGCCTGTGATATCCTACAAACAGCATCAGCTTACACCTACTTTCTAACTTATCAGATTCCTTTGTCAGCACATATGCTGGACAACCCCAAACCCTCACTCTGTTCAAACTTGGCTTTCGCCCATACCAGAGTTCCAGAGGTGTTTTAGGAACTAATTTAGAAGGTACCAGGTTAAGCAAATAGGCCGCTGTCTCCAATGCATATCCCCAAAACCAAATCGGCAAGCTTGCATAACTCATCATTGACCTGACCATTTCCAAGAGAGTTCTATTTCTTCTTTCCGCTACACCATTTTGTTGAGGGGTTCCTGGTGCAGTCCACTGGGATGTGATCCCGTTATCTGACAAGTACTGCAAGAACTTGTTACTGAGGTATTCTCCACCACGATCTGATCGTAGTGTCTTGATAGTCTTACCTAGCTTCTTTTCTACCTCAGTCCTAAATTCTTTGAATTTCTCAAAGCATTCAGACTTATGGCGAAGCAAATAGACATATCCGAATCTTGAGTAATCGTCAATGAATGTGGCGAAATACTCATAACCTCCACGAGCTTGCGTGGACATTGGTCCACATAAGTCAGAGTGGATCAATTCCAACACATTCTCTGCTCGAGACTGACTTGCCTTAAAAGGCCTGGTCGTCATCTTTCCTTCTATACAGGACTCACAGATTTGATGTGGTACCACTTGGAAAGAATCCAAGAGCCCATCGCATGCTAATCTTTTAATCCTCTTTAGATTGATGTGACCTAATCTCAAGTGCCAGAGATATGTTTGATCCTCATCGGAAAAAAACTTTCTCTTTGAATGATTATTATTATTGGATGAGTTTGCAACATTCACGGAAGATTTATGCATGCAATCAATGATATAGAGAGAGTCAATCAGTTTTTCATGACAGATAACACCGTTATTACCAATGATAGAAACTCCACTATCAAAAATAACTGAATATCCATCACAAAATAACTTGGAAACTGAAATTAAGTTTCGCCGAAAAACCGGCACATATAAAACATCTCTCAAAATCAAAACATTATTTTCAAAGCATAAAGTAAAATCTCCAATGGCTACTGCTGAGACTCGCTCTCCGCTGCCCATTGAGATGGTAATCTCGTCATGCTTCAGCTGCCTTGTCGGCCTGAACCCCTGCAAAGTATAACAAACATGATCAGTAGCTCCAGTATCCACTACCCAAGAATGGGTAGAAACCGATGCTAAACATGTTTCTGTTATAAATGCACATGACGTACCTTGTCTACCCGTGCTAGGCACTATACAATCTACTTCACTTCGCTTGCGTTTGCATGGCCTGATGATATCTTCTGCTAAATCAGCTTCATCTAACCTTTTAAGCATTTCCTTTGCTTCAGCAACTGTCTTGTCAAAAGATGACAAAGTTGGAGCAAATTCCAATGCCCTAAGATTAGACTCCTCTCGTATCAGGACTAAGAGTAACTCAGGAAGAGTAAACTCGCGCCTGGTACCGAGGGACTTGATGAAATCATCATAAGAATCAGAGAGAGACTGCAGGACAATCAATATTTCTGCCCGCTTACTGACTTGTCCACCTCTCTTTCTGTACTTTCTCATAATTCTCATCATACTGATAAAGTGCAGAAGCAACGAACTCCCATCAGTCATTCTCTTGCAGATCAGGTCCTCTACAAGATTATAATTGACAGTTCGTCTCACCTTCCCATAAACCTTCACAAGGTCCCTCCATATCTCAACAGCAGATCCGAACTTCTTGTACTTGAGCTTTAATTCTCTAGACAGACTCTTCATGATGAGTTTGCGGGCAAACTCATCAGAAGCTACCCATCTGTCATAGAACACTCGCTCATAACCAGTACAGTTCCAATACTTAGGAGTTAGAGGGTCCATGTAAAGTATATGGGCATGTTTTGCAGTGCAGAGTATTTCCATGAAGCATAACTTCCACTCAGGAAAATTCGGACCAGTTAAAGGATTTGTTATTAAGAGGTTGACAACGTGAGCAATAGACATGTCTGAAAACAATAAATTAAGAAACAGAAATTAAAACATAGTCGCAAACTATTGAAACAATTAAATATTGAAACCTTATGATAAAGCAATATTAATGTTTCCTCCAATTTGCCTAAGTATTACTATAGCCCGCGATCCGCCTCCTCCGGTCGTTGCCCGTTTCGCATGCCGCTGCCCCGGCTTGCCCCGACCATCGCCCGAATCACCGTTAACTCTTCTTCTCCACCGTTGGCTCACCTAGGCTCACCTAGGCTCGCCGGAAAACTCTTCTTCTCCACCGTTGCGCTGGTTGCGCCCGCGCCCGCCGCCGGCGAGCGCGCGAAAGATTGCGCTCGCGCGAACCCTAGGGCTTGCAGCATCGCGCGTGCCCCCTGCGCTCCCAGCCCTCGCGCCACCGTCCCGGCCGGCCGGCTGTGGCCGCATGGCACCCTGCCTGCGTGCGCGCGCAGCCGCGCCGCCGCCGTGCCATGCCGCGCGCCGGCCTGCCGTGCACGGCCTTTCCCACTGTGCTGGCGCTGTCACGTGTCGTGTGGCCCTTCGTTCTTCGTGTTCATCGTTTTTCGTTTTACAGATTTAATTTTTAAATAAAAGATTACATTGAATAATCCTAATTACAATCTAAAAATTCTAAATCTAACCACGGATTTATCTCGTGGGTGAAAAACGAATCCATATAAAAGGGCGGATTAACCCGAGAACCACGAGGACAAAAAACATACAATCAATCCAAAAACCATCCATTGCATGCAATCAATAATAATAATCATGCATAATCATAGGCAATATTATTTTTCCGATAGAGCCAATTAATTAACCTGGCTCTGATACCAATTGAAGGGATTCGTGAACTGAATCACAAAGTCCGTTTGCCAAGGATCGTTAATTGGAATATCAAAAATAAATTGCTATGCCTATGAACAATCCTAGCATGCTCCTATATTATTATGCATAAGAAGGTTTATGCGGAATACCTGGATCGATGAACTTTGAAGAACGCGTGCGCGGAGATGCCCTTTGATCTTTCTCACGCACAAAGATTTGATTTCCTAACAGATTGAGGAAATAAATCTATGAAAATAAAATAATTATTTTCGAAAAACAAGGAGAGAGAGAGAAGAAGAAAAATCCTCCTGATTTGATCTTCTGATCTGTATCCCGACTCGATCTGAAAATCTGGTGAAGATTCTCTATCAGATCCCTTGCCCGGTTGAGAAGCAGAATTTCCTCCTCGTTCTCAGATCTTAGTCGATCACCACAGCTCCCAAAACCTGGTTTGCTGTGTGCAACTTATGATCTTATGGTGTGTTGAGATCTGAGGAACTGAGGTCTATTTATAGGAAATTACTGGACTCCTATTGGGCTTGAGTTTCATGGGCCAGACCAGGGACCAAAATGCAAATAGCAAATAAGGCCTATCAATTAATTAATTCTCATATTCAACCCAGAATATAATTAATTAATTAATATTGATTCATTCCACCAGAGAATCAATATTGTCCTACCTATTTGCAACCACGTTTTGAGGTACGGGTTGCATGGGCTCGGTATATCCCCACATTTAAGATTACAGACATTCGTTAATTAATTTAAGCTCTGACAAGCTATTTAATTAATTAACATCTTATATTCCTGAATCAATCCACTCAAACCTTTTTCACTTATGCTTGAACTTAATCAGCCTGCAGGACTTAGCATAACGAACCTTTTGAGCTGTTCAGGGAATGTCACCATCCTATACTGGATGTGGTTACCTAGTTCCAGTACCAGACAGTCATATACTAACTGCTATTACCCAAGATACAGATATACAAGCTCAACTAGAGCCTTTCACTGCAACTCAAAGTAATACACAATCTGCACATACTTTTGTACCTTCATTTAGGCTTAGGATCTCGTCAAGCCATAGAGATCTAGATTCTATTAATGTCAGATAAAAGAATCGATCTCGACTTAGGTCCTTATCAATCTGTGCCCCATACAAGCATACCAAGCCATCCAAGATAAGATGCTTATTACTGCGTATGCTGCAGCCTACACCGACAGTTTATCCTGGAACTGTCTCAGCTGTGATAACTATTTATATCTCGCTAGGTCAAACAATCCATACGATCTTCCGTGATCTTCTACACACCGTATGATCTCCCTATCGACGAATAAGAGGATAATTGCCTTTGCGACGCACATTTGTTAATTCAGACAGGAGATGAACATACAACATTTATGATTCCCAGTATATTAACCAATCGACCTTGTACATAATATACCAATCATAATGCTTTCATTATATAAATCCATTAGAAACACACGACAGCCGAAGGTTCGAAAAGTGGTATAGGTCGGTGGTGTATGGAACAGTGGTTCGAATGGTGATTTATTGAGAAGGTGAGCGGCAGGGAGACGGTTAATTATGTAAACCGAGGAAGCAAAGGCTTCGACCCATAGGGAAAGGGGTGCGGAAGAGTGGAAGAGAAGAGACAAACCCATTTCAGTGATATGACGGTGTTTGCGCTCTGCTCGGCCATTTTGAGAAGGGGTATAAGGGCAGGAAATTTGGTGATGAATACCGGATTTAGTGAGATGACTGTTCAAATGATTGTTTGTAAACTCGGTACCACCATCACTTTGGAATTGTTTTATTTTTCTGGAGAATTGATTTTCGACAAGAGATTGAAAATTTAAGAAAATGTCATAAAAATCAGATTTAGCACGCATAGGATAGAACCAAGTGAATCTCAAAAAATCATCTATAAATATGGAATAATATCGAAATCCATATGAGGAAGACACGGGGGAAGGACCCCAGAGATCACAATGGATTAAATCTAAGACTTGAGAAGAACGCTTTTCAGAAGTAGGAAAAGGTAAATGATGATTTTCTTTGCTAGCTGACACGAAGTACAAAGTCTCGACGAAGACTCTCAAAAGGAAGCAGAAATTGAATGTGATTTATGAAGTAAACTAATAATTCTGGGAGCCAGATGACCTAGGCGAGCATGCCAAGTCTTAAAGGTGGCGGAGGGAAGCTTGGAGGTGGCAAGAGCAGCAAGGGCGAAGGGCTGTAGACGAAGGGCATAGAGGCCATGCCTACGCACACCGGTTGTGACCGTTCTTCTGGTGCTGTGATCCTGAACAAAGAGCATGGAGTCAGTAAATAATACATCGACGGGATAATCAGTAGTGAGTTTGCTGACGGAGATAAGATTCTTTGTAATGGAAGGAACAACAAGTATGTTATTCAATCGTAAAGAATCAAAAATAGAAAGGAACCGGTGTGAGTGATGGGGAGTCTGTCGCCATTGCCAACAGTCACGCTGTCCGATCCAAGATAGGGGGCGACGTTTTCGAGAGTCGCAGCATCGGAAGAGATGTGAGCGGAGGCGCCAGTGTCAATATACCAATCCGAGACATCCGGAGAAGACACTGAACAATTAGCAGAGAAAGCTTCAATAAGTTGAGCGGTGGGCGGCGGGCGACAAGAATGATCAAATGATCGATCAAACCGGCGTGGGCAGTCGAAGGCGTCATGATCATTCTGTAGACAGAAATAGCACCACAGGGGACGGCGCTTACGGTTGTTTTGAGACTTACCGCGGTCACGGTTAGATTGGCCCCTTCCACCAGATGTGGAGTTCTTTCGGGTTGCATGGAACGCAACAGTGGAGGAAGAGGAGACAGGATCAGATGTCTTCAGAAAAAGTTCATGACTCAGGGCACGAGCGAGCAATACATCAAACTCCGGGAGCGGTTCGTGCGCCATCTGAGCCGCAGAAAAAGTGTGGAAAGTAGGACTCAAGCCACGCAAAAACTAATGTGATTTATTGGACGGATCAATGGACCGACCGATCGCAGAAAGCTGATCACACAACCCCTTGAAGCGTCGACCATAATCAGAGACCGAAGAATCGCCTTGCTTCAGAGATAGAAGGTCATCTTTAAGGCTGAGCTCGCGAGCCTTTGAGCGATGACTATAGGAGCGTGAAAGAGCAGTCCAAACATCATGAGAGGTTGCACACCCGATGATGACGGCCATGGATTCTTCAGTCAAGGTGGAGACGAGAAAGAGCTTTATTAATTGATCGCGCGAGTACCAACGGGAAAAGTCGGGGTTGACGGAGGAAACACCAGCAGCATTGGTGTTCGTCTGGTCCGGCGTCGTGATGGTCCCATCCACGTATGGCAAAAAATTTTGCGTAATAAGGAGAGGTTCAATTTGAGCGTGCCAAAGCATATAGTTGGTGAATGTGAGTTTAACATTGACCATGTGGATGATGGTCGAAAGAGGAAGAGTGGGGAGGTTGCCGGTGTCGACGTGGGCCGCCATGGTGAAGGCAAAGCAAAGCACGTCAATCAGAGGGGCGGAAAAAAAATAAGAAGAACTAGGGTTTTAGCCAAGATATGGTTGATACCATGTAGAGAAAGATAATTCTTATTTCACTCAATGAATATTGAATTACATGAGAGGTATTTATAGTGAGGAAATAGATCTACTCTATACAAAAGATATAATCTAATCTAGATATACACAATCTATACAAAAGATATGAGAAAAAGATATATGGTTATCTTATATCTTGAGATAATGTATAAAAATATGTCATTGAGTGATCTTATAAATATAAAATATTTACGTATCAAAATATATGATAAGAGAATATTAAATATAATATTATTAAGAAGAGATAAATTAATTATTTTATGATGTATGAGATTCGATCTCATATTTTTATAAAATAATTTTTAATTTACATACAAAATTAAATTATATAATCGACACGGACAAAATATCTTATGAATGTTTCTTTTACGTAGATGGTGCGTGTAGAACATTCATGCAAGTCATGAACATATAGCAAGATTCAAATAAAGCATCAGCAAAAAAAAATTTGAATAATTCATTTATCTACATTCAAATTCCTATCAATCGATTTCACATGCACTCCCTCCTACTGAAAAAAGCTGAATAGAAGAAATGATGGAGGTAGATATTGATATTTTATATTTATACACAATTTATATACATTTGGCTAATTAATATAAACGTGTTATTTAATAAGTATAAGAAAAGGAGACAAATCTTGGGCTAAAGTGCGACAAATGGCGAAGCAAAGAATAAAGTAATAGCAAAAAAAAATTATTTCCTATTCATGTACCACAGCCAGCCCCACCCCACCAACAACACAAAGAAATGAAATACTCCCTCCATCCCGGTTTAATTGCCTCGGATTAATCGGTACAATAACTAAGGATTGTGAGTATAAAGTTGAGTGGAATTAATATTTTATTGTTGAATGTAAAAAAGTTGTCTTTTTAAGTAACGAGACAATTGAAGTGGGATGGACGAAAAAGGAAAGTGGGACAATTAAAGTGAGACGGAGGAGGGAGTATATTTTTCTTTAAAATATCATTTATTTTGTCTCAAATAAGAATAAATTCACATTCTTTATCTACACTATATCAATGGTCAATGGTGCAGATCAAAATTTATTTACAATGTTATATATTTTTTGGAATACCAATATTAATCTTGAAGCCCATCCTCAAAGAGACATAGGTAAAATCGAACTCTTAGGATTCAACAAACAACTCAAATGCAATAATATAAGATAAATGAATGATGTTACAAACATAAACGAAAATCCATTTGATAAGTTGATGGGGAACTTGAGAGAAATTAAAAAAATATTTAAAGAGAGAAAATAGACTCGTGAATTTTGTTTTTAATATCGAATCTCATTTATGCATAATGTGAGATGCATGTGATGCGACGTGCCTCAATCAACATGGGAGATAGACAGGGTTTTTCAACTTTGAAATAGCATGTGCATGGTGCTCTTCGTAATTAGGCCAATGAAAATGATAACTCTACTTTTGCAAATATATTCAATTTAACCTTTTGCTTTATATTTAAATCTTTACCAATTATATCATGGGCAACACTAACATACTGTCACGTTCATTTTTTTATTTTTTTTTTCCGGGGTCCTTCGCCTTTTGATTTCTAAGCTATGTGAAATTCAATTTCACATGGTTTTTCTTAAGCATATTACATTTAGGCACCACCGTTTTAAGATAAAATTAGAGAAGCTAGCTTCATTGGTCAGCATCCTAGGTTCAAAAATCATCATTAATTCTATAGATTATTAATTTGTCTAGGAAAATAGTGTGTCCGTCCCGCCAAAATCTATTTATATTTTGTTAAGTAATTTTTTAAAAAAAAATATTTAATTTTTTTATCAATATAACTTCTACTATTATTCTTAATGGGAGAATTTGATACAAATAACAATTTTGTCACATTTTCTCAAGAAAATCATATCAATATTAATTTTATTTACTTTGAATTACTAATGTTACATATTATAACATATATGTATTTAACAAACAATAACAAATTTCAATAATAATTATATTTTATCACTTTTTCTTTAAAATAATAGATTTTTGCTAATTTATTTTACATACTCCGTCCCATTTTAATTTGTCATGTTTTCTATTTCTGTACGTTCCATTTTAATTGTCTTGTTTATAAAAATGGTAATTTTTTCAGTTTCAACAATAAAATATTAATTTCATTTAACTCATTCTACACTCATATATCTGGGTTATTGTGCCCAAATCAAACAAGATACTAATTAATAAGGGACGGTTGTGTAATTTATTTTATGAATTAATAAAATTTTACTAAAAATATATAATATTATTAATTATATTATAGGTAAGATATTATTTGTATAATATACGGATGCAAAGCTAGTGAAAGTAGATAATAGGCTTCTCGATTGATAGGACTGCTGCTGTAAATTTCATACAAGAGTTTTCGATCGAATATCCTTACCAAAGAAATTTTTTATAAGTTGTGGAGTCGGCTCCTCTAGTCATAATCTAGAACTACAATTGCTACATTAATCAAGTCTTCCATAAATATTTCGTGTGATTTATCTGTCATAATTCATAAACACAAATAAAATTGACTTAACTTTGAGTATTTAATTTGTTTTAAGTTGAATTTGAGCTAAATGTACGGCTGCTTAGATTAACTTTGTAGAATATACTTATATTAAAATATGCACAATTTATTTTGAGAAAAATCACAAAATACCCAAAAGTATTTGTCTCCTAAAATCTGTCAAATTCAAATTTTCAGGTATACTTTTTCAGAAAAAAAAAAATAAATTTCGAATTAAATTTTAAAATTTATATTATTTAAGTAAGTTTTTTACATTCAAAATCTTTCAAAATATGTAGGATTTCATTTCCAAAATTATATTAGTCTAATTAGATATTATTCTCAATCTTTCATTTTATTAATTTTATTGTTTACAAAATAAAGCAATGATGGAAAGATTTTGACAATATTCAAAAAAAATAAAAATTAAATGTTTGTTGATATGAACCAAAATAATAAATGAGGTAGGAATGGGGTAAGAACCAAGTCTGAATCGGGTCAAAATTCTGACCCGATACAGATCGATTTCGACCCGATCTGAATTGGATCTGAACAAGTCTGAATCCGGTCAAGATTTTGATCCGGCTCAGACCAGTTCAGACCCGATTCGACTCGGTCAGAATTGGGTCTGAACCGGTCTGTATCGGGTCAGAATCTTAACCAATTCAGACATGGTTCTAACCCCATTCCTACTTCATTTATTATTTCTGGTTTATACCAACAAACATTTTAAATTTATTTTTAATGATCTTATTAATATTTTACTTCCAAAAATCATTAAAAATATATTTTTGGTAATGATATCATCATTATCTATATCTATATCTATATATATATTAAAGTAAGGCCGGATGCATGATATGGTAAGTTTGAGTTGCATTAATGGTTCATTAAAGAACTGTTTAGTTCCTTAATAATAAGTGAAATATTATATAATTATAAATATCAATCATATACTTCTTTGTTTATAATCTGTGTGTATATAAATTAAAACAAAATTGATTGCAATATATGGTAATATTTAATTGCATTATCATTTAAAGATTTTCTATTATTATTTTCGTATAATATGCATTGTAATAATTATTTAATTAGATTGATTTTAATTATTATTTACATATAATTAATAACTTGAGGGATTATTATATTCCATAATAAATGCTTCACAGATTATTTAATACAATAATTATAATTATAATATACGAGTTAATTATAAAATATAGGGGTACACAAATTAAGTCTTATAATTAATCAATATATTTTAGAGAAATATTTATAAATTAATTAGATTGATTTTTTCTTAATTACTATTTTCCTAAAATATGAGTAGGAATTCTAATCAATTTTCAAGAAAAGGAAACATGTATCAAATTCCAGATTTTTAAATCTTATTAAAAAATGAATTATTGTTTATTTTTACAAAAAGGGAAATACGAATCAAATTAAATTTTAGAAATTATTCTTAGTTGTACTTTAAAATACATTTATTATGGATATACATAAATTAGACCTTAATTATTATTTTATTATAATATGTGTAAGAATTATAATTGATTTTCAATAGAAGGAAATATATACCAAGCTAAATTTAGAAACTCTACATAATTTTATTTCAAAATCTTCAACATACATATATATGATAATACGCTTAGATTAATTAGATTATGTTCTTAATTCTTAATTCCGTATAACATGAATGGAGATTATAATCAATTAGATCATTTTTCCCTAAATTATTATTTTCCTTAAATTTAATCATGCAGATATTGTCTTTACCAAATGATAATATATTTGGTTAAACTTCATCATATATTTAAGTGGTTAACAAAATCGCATGTATAAACATTATTGCATTTATTAAGGTAATTATTTTAAATCATTACCGTAAATTAAGACAATTAAATGTTACAGTAATTAAGGAAATTTTGAAGGAAATGACACGTATAAATATTATAACCACCTACTAAAGAATTACAAAAATTTTACACTTACAATATTTCAAGGTTTTACAAAACCTTCAATAAAATCGATACGCATCACATGGAGATGGAGGCTGCATTATAGATGGAGTATTGTAGAGTTGGAAAAAAATTGTAATTTCTTCTTTTTTTTCCCTCATATAATGTTGTGGTAATTATTGTAGTTTAATAGGTTACACAATTTATTTTTGTGTTTATTTATATGGTTTTAAAATATTTTTCAATACATGATAATAGTTTTTAGTTTCAAAGAGACTTATGTATAAGTTGTTGGAATTATTTATTATTACTTTTTTTGTAGTTGTTGATTATGTAATATTTGTTATTACACAGTTCAAATTCCATGTCATAAATATGTTTAGTTATTATTGTAAAACTAATTTTTGCACATGTGGATGTAAAGGATTCAAAAGAGTTATATTGTTAATAGAAATTCATTTGTTAGTATTGAGTCAATATATATATGTATCATTATATTTCATAATTGATAAATTGAAATATATTGATATTAAATGTATTTATTTTACTTTGCAATCTTACCTTATGATAAGGTTAAGCAAGACGAAGCAAGATTCATGAAACGATAATTAATTGCATAATCAATTGATCACACAAATCAAATATGAAGAGATATTACTCCGCTCTGATTTTTTTATAGTCATTTCAGATTTTTATTTATCTGTATTATGTTCCATTAATTAAAATGTTGCGGTATTACCACAATTTAGAAAGAGGAAATAATTTAAAATAGCAAAAAATTAAAAGTATATTAAAAAAATGACAACTCTTATGAATAAATGCACAAAATAGCAAAAGTTAAATAAAAAGTCTAATTTACCCTAAAAGATCACTTAATTATTAGAAAGTGTCTAATCAAATATATCAATTCCTTGATTTTGGTTAGAAGTATAAGAGATTGATTCATTTCCTTTTTTTTAATAAAATTAAATTAATAACATATTTTAATGGTAGAAATAATCTGAAATTCACGCCATATACAAATTAAACAATTTACAATTAATTGATTTAAGAGGAAAATCACTCCAAGCTTAATTAATATAATTCTCGAAATGAATTAGCAATTCCTTTAAAATGACTCAAATTAGCTATTAAATCAAAATAAACTCCAAATTCACATATGTAATTATTTAAATTTTAATTCCAATTCACTTTAATAATTGGAAATAATAGCAATTCCAATTTATGCTAATATTTTCTAATTAAAATGACTCAAATTTTGAATAATTCAAAATGAAATCTGTTGAATTTTTTTTCGAGAATCTCAAAGCTTTTAGAATCGTGGTTAAACGAAATAATAAGTACAATAAATAAAGCAATAAATGTGATTTTTTTAAATTGAATTTGAATTTAATTATTTTTAAGCTTACAATTAAAATTTTGATGTGAATTTAAAACTTAATTTATTTATTTAACTTTTCATACCAACAATGTGGGAATTTGTGAATTTTTTTTAAAAAAACACTGAAATGACATGTTATATATAGAATTTAGGTTTGACTATGAAAAGTAGGGGTAAGTGGACAATTTTGCTATTTTCTGGATTTTTAAGAGTTGATATTTTTTACATCTCCCATAGGAAAATGTGCTATTTTAGAATTTTCCTTATTTAGAAAAGCAATTTTATTTATTAATTTGATCATAATGCATTTTCTATCCATCTCAATCTATTTGTTAATATTTTATGCATAATTTGATATTTTGTATTCAATACTTCTTTCAATCTTAATTTATTTTTTAATCATTATTTTTGCTATCCTTTTTTACCAATTAATTGCACTTTTACAAATATTACAATCAGCAATCATATTATTGAAGCTAAATACTTACGAGAAATAGTTCGGGTGAAATTATATTTATTCTTAAAATAACTCTCACACCGAACTATTTCACCTGAACTATAAATATAATTTCACACAAATTATTTTTTATTTATAGTATTTTTCATGCTATTTAATATTTTCTTACTTTAATAATTTTTAAAATAATAAAATAATTACAAATATATATTTTTTCTCAAAAGACAATCAAAACACATCACAATCTTTATATATTTATACATTTACATATTAAAAATATATTATTTTATTGTTTATTGATATTAATATATTTTTTAACTTTATGATTAATTAGTTTTTAAGGACTTTATTATCTATTATAAATTACATAACTTAAAAATTAATCAAGAAATGTAATATTAAATGAGTTAAATAAATTTTGGTAATATAATTATGATAAAAAAATATTATTAAAAAATTAATTGGGTCAATCGAGCCAATCTATCAATTTTTTTGCTCAGCCTATCGGGCTTCAGGTTATTAGGTTAAAAAATTCTCAGGCTAAAATATATCGACCTAACCCGTATTTTGACTCGGGTTAATCGGACCTATCCGTAGGCTTCGGGCTAAATTGACATCCCTAATTTTTCTTATGCTATGACTATTAACAAAACTAAAGGAAAATCCTCATCATATGTTGTTGCTTTGTTGAAGAAATTTATCTTTACGCATGGTGAATAATATGTTGTTATTTCTCGAGTTATGAGTAAAAGAGGACTCAAAATATTTGTAAGTAATAATAATAATTTCAGTGTGTCATATACTTCTTAATGTTGTATATGAGAAAATATTTCATAATGTATGAAATATATTATAGTTTACATATCCACGTAATCTTACATTAATTTATAAATTAACATGATTAATATATAATTATAATTGATAACACTATAATAAAAAAAATTAAACAATAATTTGATTTTAATGAAGTAGAGTTCCCACGCATCGCGTGGGGTGCAATACTAGTAATACTAATAATTGCATCGATTTTCACTTAAAATAAATCCCCATGTAAAATTTTGTATTTTTAGGTATTTTTGTAATGTGTTTTAAGAAGTGGGTAATTTTAAAATGTGTTTTATACAATTTAGTATTTTAAAGTATTTCCACATTTATTTTATTGTATATATTATTCAATAAATGACAAATATTGGAGGACCACATTCATGTTGTCTTTGGTTTATGTTCATATTTCCAACATCGTTTACGATAAGGTGTCTATTCTTTTTTTATTTCTTTTGATTGGTAGATTTGATGGAATACTTCGTAAAATATAATATATATATATATATATATATATATATATATAGGGGTGCACTATGGTGGAAACCACCTCTTAGATGTGAAATAAGACTTGATCTTATCCATTGATTAAGAAAATTGACGCTCCAGATGTATTTTTGAGCTGCAAAAATTTGCTGCAATAATAGAAGAAAAAAGTTGCAGAAAAGGGTTTTTTAGTAAATGTGACGCACCTTTTAACTTCCTCATATCTTACCCACAATTTTATTTGCTAAAATTTCAGAACAGTTTTACTGCATAATTTTATCGAATTCGCTGCAGTATTAAGAGATAAAAGTTGCATTATTAAGAGGAAGAAGTTGCACGTATTTTTTCTAAAATCAAAAATATATATGCACGATTTTCATCCCCTAATTTTGTGGAATTTGAATTCTAAAATACTACATTTCAAAATTAAATTATATTTGTTTCCTAATTTAATGAGATTGGTTCTCTGAATTATAGTATTTCAAAATTAAAATCTGCAATAATTCAAAATAGAGAAAGTTTGAAAAAATAATTAATATTAACAAAACTCTTTATGTGAATTCAAATTATAAGAAATACTGCAACTATTATATCGTTATACTGCACATTTACAGGCGTAAAATCTGCAATAATTCGAAATAGAAAAAAATTTGAAAAAATAATGAATATTAACAAAACTCTTTATGTGAATTCAAATTATAAGAAATACTGCAACTATTATATCTTTATTCTGCACATTTACAGGCGTAAAATCTGCAATAATTCAACATATAAATTTTTTTGAAAAACAACTAATCTTAACAAAACTCTTTATGTGAATTCGAATTATCAGAGTACTGCAACTATTATATCATTATACTGCACATTTACAGGCGTAAAATCTGCAATAATTCAAAACTAAAAAATTTTGAAAAATAATTAATATTAAAAACAACCAAAAGGATCGTGAATTTTCTAATTAAGGGGGGTGTCGGCAAATTAGGATTCTGAAACTGAACGGCACCATCGAACAAAAACATCATTGAATAATTATCACTGCTCTTGCCAAACAAAAATCTAAAAAAAAATAATCTGGAACAATGTTGGATGATGTTAAGAAAATATGTGAAAATCATGAACGTGTAGTAATTATGCACCGCTGCCGTTTCCTCCAACATTCCAATAGACACGAAGATGATAAAAATAAAAACGTTGAGAATATAAAACGATGAGAAAAAATTAGAGAGAAAGTGAATGATACGTATATTGGTTGAAAAGAGGTTTGATGATGATACATACCTTGTGCAAAGGAAGTTAGAGAAGAGCGATGAAAGAAGAACCCTAAATCTTGTGTAGATCTGAATCAATAAAATGAACGTGCTTTCAGGAACAGATATGGAATATATAAAAATGCCATAATTTAATTTACTGAAATGCCCTTTCATAATTTTTAAAATTAAAATTAAAAAGTCAAAATTCAAATTCAAGTTAAATATTATCCGTCAGATTAACAAAATAAATGAATCAGATTTGATCTTATATCTCATCTGGAAGGTGGTTCACATATGATTACAACTCTATATAATCGTCAGATTAACAAAATAAATGAATCAAATTTGATCTTATATCTCATCTGGAAGGTGGTTCACATATGATTACAACTATAT